>WBZZ01000973.1:195000-197500 GCA_019918135.1 Paulinella micropora | reverse complement strand
ACGAGAGGAATCTATTGCAGCCTATGAGGCGTGGCAGGCGGCCGTCTCCTACTTCGCCACCAAAGGTCATGTGGTTACGGTTGGTGATGCTAATGCTAAGCTGGGGTCCGCCAGAATAGCGCGGGAGGAGGGAGTGGTGGGCCTCTTTGGCGAGATAGATGGGAGGGGTAGAGGGGTTAGGAGTGAGAATGGTGAGTTGCTGGCTGCGATGCTTGTTGCCACGGGGTTGCGCAATCTCAGTGGGTTTTCGCAACCACGGGGGGACAAATATTGGTGGTCTAGGCAGGAAAATGTAGGTGGACGAAGGCATCTACTGGATTACATCTGCGTCTCTTCCGAGCTGGCGGAGGAGGCAAGCTTCGGCGTCGACGAGGTAGACCTTGATACCGACCACAAAGCTGTGTGGGCGGAACTGGTCTGGGGGGGACAGCCACCCCCCAAAAAGCAGGTAAAGAGGTACAAAGCATTCAAGGCAGAGCGCTTGATAGGCA
Source organism: Paulinella micropora (assembly GCA_019918135.1). Taxonomy (NCBI): domain Eukaryota; phylum Cercozoa; class Imbricatea; order Euglyphida; family Paulinellidae; genus Paulinella; species Paulinella micropora. Next base: position 197,009 of record WBZZ01000973.1, on the reverse strand, counting down.
GGGTAGTTGAGGGTAAGGAGAGTGAGCTGTCTAAGCTTAGGTTGAAGTACGACGAGACCTTTGCAGCTGGTATATCGGGGCTGTTGCCAGATGGCCTCCCAGATCTATCAGCAGTGGAGGACCCGGAGGAGCTTCAGCAGGAGGTAGATAGGGTCGCTAGCTTAGTGGTCCGAGCTTTCACGGGCGCAGCCGTGAAGGTCTTGGGAGTTCGGGTGATTAGGCCAGGGTTTACTAATGCATGGTTTGATGAGAGTCTTAGGGAAACGATTGCGCGACGGAGAGAGGCATACGGCCTCTGGCGAAGGAATGAGGCCAACCGAGAGGCCTGGCAAAGATATAAAGAAGCGAGGAAGGCGGTCAGAAGGTTATGCAAGGAGAAGAAGGAGCAAGCGTGGAAGCGGGTCCAGAATGACACCGCTGCCAACTTCAGGAGCGCTACCATGGCCACGTACTGGAAGCTGTCAAAGCGTTTGGGCGGGGTTCGGCGGTCGAACGCTTCTGCTCCTGTTCGGAAGCCCGATGGCACTCTGGCATGCACACTCCGGGAAAAACTACAAGAATGGGAAGAATACCGCCGACGTATGGTGGTCCCCAAAGAAAACCAGTTTTTGGAGGATGCATGTGTAGAGGAAGTCGGTTCTGATGAGGAAGCAGCGCGGATTGAGCCCGAGCGGAAGGCCCGCGAAACCTTCCAGTATAATGACAACCTGCGCGACCAATTCGAGGCCATGGCGCAAGCCGAGGAGATCCGGACTGAGACGGGCCCGCTGGACTATGATTACACCGAGAAGGAAGTGGAGCTCTGCCAGGAAAATCTCCAGAATCACAAAGCGTGCTCACCGGATAAGATCAAGAACGAGATGCTCAAGTACGGAGGCACGCGGATTGTGAGCTTTCTGGTGCGCTTCTTCAACTGGTTGAAATCGTGCGAATACACCCCCAGCGACTGGGGCAAAGCGATTATCGTCAACATCCCAAAAGGAGGCGACCCAACCGATCCGGAAAATTGGAGAGACATCGCGATTCTGAGCTGTCTGGGTAAGATGTATCTGTCCCTTATGGCGGCGAGGCTTACGGCTTTCATCGATCAGCCGGGCAGGCTTCGCCCAGAGCAGGGTGGGTTCCGGCCAAAACGTAGTACGGGGGACCAGATTTTTGTCCTTAAGGAGCGTCTGCGCCTTAGACAACAAGCTGGCCTCCGTTCTTTCGTTTTGTTCGTGGATCTGAGAAAGGCATTCCCTACGGTTTGGCGGGCCGGGTTGTTTCAGAGGCTAACCCAGATGGGGGTACAGGGCAAGTTCTATCGCATTCTGCGGCGTTTTTACCGAAGAACGTCATCGCGAGTGCTAGTCGATGGCGAACTCACTGGTGAAGTGCTGGAAGAGATGGGAGTTCAGCAAGGGTCGCCGTTGTCACCGTCGCTGTTCAACGTCTTCATGGATGAGCTAACGGTCCGAATCGCGAAAGAGTTGGAGATCGAGGACCTCAACCGCATCGAAGACATACGGACCCTGCTTTACGCCGACGACGTTGCGGTAATTGCGCATAGTGTCACGGAGCTTCAACAGATTGTAAATGTCGTGGCGACATTCGTGGAGGACTATCGGCTTGAAATCAACCTGAAACCGGGCAAGACGGAAGTCATGCCGATATACGGGCACGCCAAGTCAAAAAAGTCGCCCCCATGCGTGAGGTTCCGGGGCAACGTTCTCAACGTCACCGACCACTACAAATACCTGGGAGTTCTGCTCACGGACACCCTCTCCGATAAACCGCAAGCGAAGCGGGCGGCGGAAATCACTGTAGCGGGAACGGCTGCCTGCTACCCCCTCTGGATTGCCCATGAAGTTCCAGCGCGTCTTCGGCTGATGAATTGGCAGCAAATGGTTGGCGCAAAGTTGCTTTACGCATCGGCTTTTTGGGATCTGCCGGGCGCCAACAAGCTGAGTAAGCTGGAGGGCGCGTTGGTAGCGCCCCTGCGGGTCATCTTGGGTGTTGGTACGCGCACA
>WBZZ01000973.1:137500-180000 GCA_019918135.1 Paulinella micropora | reverse complement strand
GCTTCAAAAAATGGCGCAGCAAGAGTCCTGGCTGTTTGTCCTGCTCGTCTTTCTGCAAATCATTGCAAACTTGGGAGTCATCTACTTCTTCTGGCAGTCGATGCGAAAAATTATTAAAATAGTCTGCACTGGCATCATGCGCCTTCATCACCGCAAAATGACCCCGTCGCAGATTGCGAATGCTGGCAAGAATATGGGGCATCCTCAGACGAAGAAGATCAAAGTCCTGATGCTTGCCGAAAGCGCTCCTCCCCAGGTGATATCCACATCTCAAGTTTGACCTTTATTGTGTTCCATCTGAACTTTTCATCAGATTAATGGTATTGCCCGACGCGTTGGTCACTACGTGGAGAGTCTGGCGGAGCTCAAGCATGACGTAATCATGCTTTGCTTGCTCACTGTATCTATAGTCCTGCAACTGAACAGGTGGTCGAATATTCTCCCCGCACTGAAGAAAATGCTATCCCCTTTCCCAACCTGTGGCAGGTGACATAGTTTGCCACGCTATGCATGTGTGTATGTATGTATGTATGTATGCATGTATGTGTATGTATGTATGTATGCATGCATGCGCATACGCATACACATACATGCATACATATGTACATACATACATACATACATAATACATTCATACATACATACATACATACATACATATGTACATACATACATACATGCATGCATGCATGCATACATACATGCATATATATATATATATATATATATATATATATATATGTATATATATATAAAATATATATATGTATATGTATATATACATATATATGTATATGTATATGTATTATACATATATATATGTATATATATATGTATATATATATATATATATATATATATATATATATATATATATATATATATATATATATGCGTGTATATATGTGTGTGTGTGTATATACACACACATACATACATACATACATACATACATGCATGCATGCATGCATGTATATGTATATATATATATATATATATATATATATATATATATATATATATATATATATATATATATATATATATATATATATATATATATATATGAACTCGCAAAAATTTAACACATACACACATTTACATGTTATATAAGCGCAAACTCGACTTGTATTTCTATCTATCTATCTATCTATCTATCCATCCATCCATCCATCCATCCATCTATCTATCTATCTATCTATCTATCTACCTGCAAGGACTACATTCCTTTGCGACATCTCATCTATCTATCTATCTATCCATCTACTCTCTATCTATCTATCTATCTATCTACCTACCTACCTACCTACCTACCTACCTACCTATCTATCTATCTATCTATCTATCTATCTATCTATCTATCTATCTATCTATCTATCTATTTATCTATCTATCTATCTATCTATCTATTTATCTATCTATCTGTGCTGGGCCCGTGGTGGGTGCCTTATGTGTGCCTAGCCATACGCCTATAAGTCACATGCCGAAATAGCGACGGGAAGCACAATCCTGTTCCCTCAGGGTGCCCTTTCTCGCTTGTTGAGCCCGGAATAAAACCCACAGTGCTGTCGGTTTATACTAGACTGTCGAACAGTCTCGAAACTCCATCTGCTTACTGGGTCCTCTGTAATGGAGGTGGGAGCTCGTTCTGCAAGGGGCGCTTATGGAACGAGCCTGGCCCCGCCTGGTACTAGGGAGGTTTGGTATCGCCTGTATCAGTCCCTTCCGTGCAAACATCACGGCTTAGCTGGGCATCGGGTTAGTACTTTACCCACAGACTTCCTTGGTTGACGAAATCAGAAGCTCCTTTTTTCTGACATTAGTCGATATCTCATCTATCTATCTATCTATCTATCTATCTATCTATCTATCTATCTATCTATTCATCTATTCATCTATTCATCTATCTATCTACCTACCTACCTACCTGTCTGTCTACCTGTCTGTCTACCTGTCTGTCGACCTGTCTGTCTACCTGTCTGTCTGTCTGTCTGTCTGTCTGTCTGTCTGTCTATCTATCTACCTTTCTATCTATCTATCTATCTATCTATCCATCCATCCATCCATCTATCCATCATCCATCCATCCATCCATTCATCCACATCCATCTATCTATCTATCTATCTATCTATCTATCTATCTATCTATCTATCTATCTATCTATCTATCTATCTATCTATCTAGCCATCTATCCATCCATCCATCCATCCATCCATCCATCTATCCAGTTGGGCAACAAGATGATGGTGATTCCCCCCAGTGCGTACCAGCGCGCTATGTTGGAGGATTGGGACGTGGTGCACTGCGTGTGCCCCCTCAACCTTAGTACTTTCTTCTTCTTCCAAGGTATCCGTATCTCTGTATGTATATATGTACTTGTCTGAATCTGTGTTTGTATCTATATCTATCTATACTCCGTCTACCCACTCAACCTCAGAACGTTCTTGTTCCAAGGTCAAGCTAGATCTATATTTGCGATATAGCTAGTTTGTCTGTATCTATGTTCGTTTCTATACCTATAGATGAAGCTAAATTTAAATCTAAATCTTTATCTAAAGCTAAACCTGCATCTATATCTATATCTACATCTCTATCTCTATCTCTGTCTATCTGTATATCTATCTACATCTACATCTAGGTCTTCTCTTCAAGTCCTTCTTCACCGGCAAGCGCCCTGTGCTCGTCTCTTCTTGGCACTGCAACATCGGTATACATATATACATAGATAATGTGTATATAACAATACATACGACCTAGCATACACAGGTCCGGCTCGTGACACCCGTCTCACAATCAAGAACATTATAAAATATATATTCTATTTTTCATATTTTTTAACTTATATTTACATTTATATTGTTATTCTTGTTTCTATTTGTGTGTTTATGTTTATGTATGTATTAATTTTTTACATGTACATATTTTCATTGACACGAACAATACATACATAGGTGACTACTTGCCTCGCTTTATGCCCTCCAAGACGCCCAAATGGTTCAACGATGCTCTGGTACAGATAGATACATTTGCAGTTACATTTACATTTACATTTGCATTAGATACATTTGCATTTACATTTTTCATTTGCATTTGCATTTAAATTTGCATTTGTATTTGCATTTACATTCATATATGCATAATAAATAAGACATAAGACATAAGACATAATACATACATGCACAGGTTTACACCATGATGTGGTGTTCGAAAGCTATGCTCAACATGTCTGACCGGCTGCTGCTGCCCACGCTGGCCACCGAGCCCGCCCTCACCTGCCTCATGCCAGACGTGCCACTCGGCCTATGTCCCACAGGCGTCAACGATAAGGTGGCGAGCAACCAAACAACTTATCCATTCATCGATCGATCGATCGATCAATCAATCAATTTATCTACCTACCTACCTACCTACCTCTCTACCTACCTACCTACCTATCTCTCTTTCTCTCTCTCTCTCTCTCTCTCTCTAATACATATATATATATATATATATATATGTAAATATACACATGTATACACACATATATATATACATATATATACATATATATATATATATATCTTTTCTCTATATATATATACATATGTATGTATATATATAATATATATATATATTATATATATTTTTGTATATACATACATATATATATATATATGATTCACCTAGGAATTCTCAGGCAAGTGGAAGGACACTCCGGAGGGTCGAGAATGGGAGGCTCTCAAGAAAAAAGGTCAACAGAATATACTACATGATATCTTGGTAGCAAGGCATGTAAACAAATACAACAAAAAGATATCCTAGACAACTCGACTGCAGCATTATTATTATTATTATTATTAAAAATTAAAAGAAGAAGCATGAATGCATGCATGTGTGTGCGAATGTAAAGACCTCAAGGAGAACAAATGTGAGAAGATCTTGTTGTACGTGGGCCGCTTCTCGCCCGAGAAAAGTCTAGACAAGTTGATGATCGCGCTCGAGAGGCTGAACAAAGGTCATGTCTGTCATGGAATGGAATGGACTAGAATGGATGGAATGGAATGGAATGGAATGTCGTGTCATGTAATGGAATGTCATGTAACCTAATCTAATCCAATGTCATGCAATACGATATATGGAATGCAGTCTCATGTAGTGGTGTCTGTATCGCTGTGTAGACGCGGAGCCTGGTCATCGCTGCATGTTGTGGCTGGTGGGACACGGTCCCCTGGAAGTGGTGATTCGCAGAGTCGCGGAAGAGAAGCAGGTCCACACAGCAATCAGTACATAACTTACTTAAATTAACTTAATAACATAACTTACTGACTTACTACTTACTTCCCTTATCTACTTCCCTTACTTACTTACTTACTTATTAACTTCACTTACTTACTTACTTACTTACTTACTTACTTACTCTTACTTACTCTTACTTACTTACTTACTTACTTACTTAAACACTTTTTACTTGCTTACTAACGTACCCACTTACTTACTTACTTACTTACTTACTTACTCTACTATGTAGTTGCCTGTGCGCTTCTGTGGGTTTCAAACGGGCAGCAAGCTGTCTGCGGCATACACGGTCTATCTATCTATCTATCTATCTATCCATCTATCTGCTGTCTGTCTGTCTGTCTGTCTACCTACCTACCCTACCCTACCCTACCCTACCCCTACCCCTACCCCTACCCCTACCCCTACCCCTACCCCTACTCCTACCCCTACCCTTACCCTTTCCCTTTCCCTTTCCCTTACCCTTACCCTTACCCTTTCCCTTTCCCTTTCCCTTACCCACCGGCTGCCCCTGCCCTGCCTTGCCTGCCTACTTGCCTACCTACCTACCTACCTACCTACCTAGGCCGGAGATGTGTTCGTGTCTGCCAGCCTGACGGAAACGTTTGGACAGACTGTGTCCGAAGCGTTGGTCAGCGTAAATAGATAGATAGATAGATAGATAGATAGATAGATAGAGATAGATAGAGAGAGAGAGAGAGAGAGGTAGAGAGGTAGTGAGGTAGAAAGAAAGAAAGAAAGAAAGAAAGAAAGAAAAAAAAAAAGACATACATACATAAACATACACCATCATGCATACTCTGTTCGTCAGGCCGTTCTCAATGTGGTCCTTCCCAGAACAGACTGCTTTGACATAAACGTGCACCACATAACATGTATACATGCATATGCACCATGCATTCTCTGTTCGGCAGGCGAGCGGTCTGAATGTGGCCATTCCCAGAACAGACTGCTTTGCCATAGCATACTAAATACATAAACGTACATTTGCATTCTCTGATGGTTAGGCAAGTGGTCTCAATGTAGCCATTCCCAGAACAGACTGCTTCGACGCCGCTTTCGGCCAGTTCCCCGAGGTGGTGAAGCTGTGGAAGATGGACGACGACGAGGACATGGTGCGCGCCATCAAGGATGCGTGCTTCCACGCCGAAGTACAGGTCAGCTAACAGACTACCTAATCACTAAACTAAATAATTACCTAACAAACTAACTAACTGACTAACTAACTGACTAACTAGCTGACTGACTGACTGACTAACTAATTGACTCTAATTAGCTTACAAACTAATTTACTACTAACAACGAAAACACACGCACATACAGACACACACACACACACACAACACGCACGCACACACACAAACACACACGTTCTGTGCATTTCTGGACAGGGCAAGAAGGATCCTCTGCCCAACTGGAAGAAGGCGACCGAGCTGTTGGTGGACCAGTACAGGGAAGCTGCCGTGAGCAGGGCCAAGAAAAACAGCACACCGGAAAAGTTTGTGGCCAGTCTGCCTTGGATGATCTTCTATTTCTTGGCGGAGGTTTTGTTGTGGCTTATAACTATGCTGGAGAACCAAATCTCGCGTGGCGACCAACACAAGAATAGACGGGTATATCTATCTATCTATCTATCTATCTATCTATCTATCTATCTATCTATCTATCTATCTATCTATCTATCTATCTATCTACCTGTCTATCTATCTATCTATCCCTCTTTCTATCTATCCACATTTCTACCTAACTGTTTATCTATCCGTCTTGGGAGGGAATGAAAGCCGAACTGCCTGCTCATGCTGTTCTCCATCATCATCTACATAATCTATGTATGTCGTGTATTTTATTGTGTATGTCCTGTATGTTGTTGGCAGGGAATGAAAGCTGCCAACTGTCTGATTGCGCTCATCTCCATGTTCATCCTCTTCAACACCGGGGTATGTTATGTTATGTGTTTTACCTATGTCATGTATGTCATGTGTGGCATGTATGTCATGTATGTTATCTAAGTTATTTTATGTATGTTAGGTGATGTTGTGGCACCTCGGAAACTGGCTACTGTCTCTAATTGGCTGGCCCATTGTTATTTAAGCTTATTCCTTTGTATATTACAATAGGACTCCGGGCTTTCAAGAGCAACACCCAACCAACTTTTTACATGCATTTTACTCGGTCATCCCCTTATAAATTGTGATCAGGTGAACGAGAAAATAAATCTTCGGCACGCCAAATTGTTATGTGTTTTACGTGCTCTTGCCTGTAAAAGACGTGAAAGTTTTGGCTAGCCTCACAAATTACTGTTCTCGATCGATGCAATACTAACATTATTTTACCGAAAGAGATATTTGCTCAAAAATGATTGAGTGTGCTTCTTGATTGTCCGCGTTGAGTGCAGTGAATCGAATTGGCAAGCACGGCATATCAGACTGAGCACTTTAACGACCGGCCAAAATCATCACCGTTGACTTTTTCACTCTTTTTGACCGGCTCGTTAGATTCTCCTCTGCACGACGTTTCGACTTCACTAACTGATTTTCGATTTCGTTCAGAAATGATTTCAAACGATCTATTTGTAACACCCACGGTATATTGCTGTTGACATTCAAGACAACAACAAAAATTAGTTTTTCATTTTTGTGTCAGATTTTCATTTTTGTGACAGTTTTTCATTTTTGTGACAAAAATTCAAATTTTCAAATTTAACGGTAACATTTCGCGAAAATTTACGATATTTTGCGGACGAATATAGCAGTTAATTTGAAAAATTCAAATTTTCACCCAAAATCAAAATTCCAACCAAAACTGAAATTCCAACCAAAACAGAAAAATCAATTTTTTTTGTTGTCTTGAATGTCAACAGCAATACTACATCGTTATTTCGCTATTAGTTTTTACGGGAATTCACTCGTGGAAGTGATTCTTTGTTATTAATATTAAATGTATTTTGTATAAGATGAATTCTTTTTATTAAAATTGCATCTCTGGTTTTGATGAATACTTCCGGTTCAAGTTTAATGTTGTATTAATATTAGGATAAAGGGTATGGGGGAGGCTTGGACCCCATAGGGCCTTAAATCCTGTATATTTTACAGTTAACCGTTTAGCTGAGCCTCCGTGATGGTTGTTAGGATCAGTGTAAGCCTACGGTTACACAAAACTGTGGCATCCTTATTTATTAATATTAACCTCCCATATTAATAGCGTCACTGTTGACCAGAACTTCACCTTGACTTTTTGTCACGGTAGCAAATGCAGTGTAGTAACAGTTTGAACGATAAGGAAAATTTGCAAGGAAATCATGAGTCAGTGAAATTTAGTAGTTTTTCCCGTGACTGGGAATTTATTGCATAATAAGCGAAATTGCATTTATATGTTATTAATATTGTTTGTAGGTATGTTTTGGCCCCCGCATTTGTGCAGGTTACGGCCCGACGTCACACTTGACGCATCGTGTCAGTTGATCAGTGTCACTGCAAGGGGACACTCCGTTTTTAACTGTTTTCCCCTCTAGCTTGTTCAACGGTGTTTGGGTTCAATTCTGACTTCCCGTGCCTTTCTATTATTATTGCTGTTGACATTCAAGACAACAAAAAAAATTGATTTTTCTGTTTTGGTTGGAATTTCAGTTTTGGTTGGAATTTTGATTTTGGGTGAAAATTTGAATTTTTCAAATTAACTGCTATATTCGTCCGCAAAATATCGTAAATTTTCGCGAAATGTTACCGTTAAATTTGAAATTTTGAGTTTTTGTCACAAAAATGAAAAACTGTCACAAAAATGAAAATCTGACACAAAAATGAAAAACTAATTTTTGTTGTTGTCTTGAATGTCAACAGCAATAATAATACTATTGAAATGGAGATTAGCTTTGAACAAGTCGTGTTCTCATTTTGAAGTTTCCTTGAGCTAGTAAGGGTAAGACCAGTGATATTATTATATTACAAATTTAAAGATTCTGCTCAGTGAGATGATGACTCGAATTCCCTTTCCCTCATATCACTGCCTTCAAGTTTTTGCTATTGTGCTTTTTACAATGACACAGTCATAGCGGTAAATTCAAAGTTGTTGACAAGGACGTGGCTCGAAACAGGTGAACTTGAAAAATGAGCACAGAGTCATAACAGATGGGACTTTTTACCCAGAAGCAAATCCTGGACACTTGAACTACAAGTTGGAATAGAATCCAGCCCGTTCAAGTACTTTACAGTAGTTTTTGCCATATGTAAATCGCTCACTCCGGTTTATTAGTGTCGGCTTTGCAATTCGAGTAATCGGAAGTTCAAGTGAAAAGCATTCAGAATCTTCAATCTGTTTTAAAAAATGTTTAGTAGCCTTGACAAACCATTGGTTTAAAGTTGGGAAAAGTTGTGCCCCGTATTTACCGTGCTTTTCCATGGTTTTTTCATTACATATCCGGGCCGTCTATTTTTGTGTGCATTTTTTTTTGGGCAGCCCATCGACAACAATTGCCCTGACTTTGGGGAAGCAAAGCTGTGTTCGTGCTTGTTTTTCTGTGTTTGTGTTGTCTCCACTTTACCAAATACCGCAATTTATGCATATTCTACTTTCCCACACATAACACTTGGGTTCCACACAAATCCCCCTTTTCCCCCTTGCTAAATTGACTGTGGGTGTGTTGTGTGCTTTTTTTTTGTGGACGTGTACCACACATGATGTTTGTGTTGAGTCTGTTGTCTATGCACTACATTTTGTTTTTGTGTTGTAATATGTTCCTGTAGTGTTTTTGTCCACTTTTGCACAAAAAACTGTGAGTGCATGTGCTTCTTTCGCCAAATACTGACACTTTGAAATTGGTGCTTCTGTAGCTGTGCTGCCATGCTTTTTTTTTCCATCTGTTGCCCTCGAGTGTTGCTTTTCGCAATTGTTTGTGGATTTTTATCCTATACATGTTGGGTGTTGACAAAATGCTTGGCACGAGGTGTTTTGTGTTCGTTTTCGCTGTGAGAGGGGGGGGGGGGGGGGGTCCAGTGCGCACTTACTAATTTCGTTTTTGTTTTGATGCCTCTAATTGCGTTTGACCATATTACACATGCTACATCACAATACAACGCATTTTCTCTTAGGTTAGAGGTAGGTTTCATGAACTCACGCCACAATCACATGCGCCATTCTTCCCTTCCAAATATGCCTTCGTTTTTTTGGTTTTTTTTTTGCGTTCTGTCTTTTCTGCTTTTCGTGCTCTCTCTGTCTGTCATATGTCTTTCCTGTTGTTGCTACTTGCTGTTTTTGCTTTGCTGATGGTGTCCAAGCTTGTTTTCTGCATTGCTGTTATCTTTTTGTGGCGTCTGAACAAAATCTTGTGTTTGGGCAGGCCATGGCTGACAAGAACAAGCGAAAGGCCACCCCCGAGCTGAGCAGGAAGGAGAAGGCGGCACGGTCTCGTCTGCGCAAGAAAATGATGAACGACTTAGAGTCGTGGGGCGTCGGCTGGCCAGAGCAGGAGGCAGATTTGCCTTACTGGGACACTGTGGAGGCAATGTGGGAGAGTGTGAGAGAGCAATTTGAGGAACAGGGGGGAGCGTCCGTGAGTGAGAAGAGAGAGAGAGCAAAAAAAACCCAGTCTACAAACCACACTCACAGGTCCTGGAAACCAAACCTCCACCACGCACCCCCACCAAACCAAAGAAAGACAACAACGACGTAAGCATTCTGGATAGTTTAATGCGTTTACCTACTTCATCTAATGATGATAATATTGTGGCGCAGAGATTTCATTCGCGCATTTCAGAAAATCGTTCCGTTTAAGTCCGGGGCTCAATTTACGGGTGAGATGAAAATTTCTGCTGATTTCAGCAACCCCATTTCATAAGCACGTAAGAATGTTAAAGGCAGGGGCGGTCATCGTGTGTGCGAGTGAGAGAGTGGTAGAGGCAGGGCTTCCAGATATAGATACAGTAGCGTGCGCCATGTTGGCCCCAGGCCCTGCCCAAGGTCGTGGATACACGCGCCACCATCTCCTACAAAGCTTACCACGCGGGCCTGGCGTGCATGCTCCAATGTGCCTACTTTTCCAAAAAGGCATGGGGGATGGTCTCTGTCTCTTTCTCTCTCTCTCTCTCTCTCTCCCCCCCCCCCCCCACACACACACACTATATTGTTTTGGTTTGCAGGCAGAGCCAATCGAAGGCATATTTGTCTTGTGGCTCACGATTCGAATGCACAGCAAGGTAGTCAAGGCCAACCCGCGCTACTACTTCACCATCGAGCGCCCCCCCCCCCCCCACTATGGAGACAATTCTCAAAATTATTTCTAGTGGCTGGAAATTATTAGCTAATTGGAATGTTTTCCAGTTATTCGAAATCATTTCCAGTGTACAAAATATTTTCCAGTGGCTAGAAATGGTTTCCAGCGCTCAGAATTATTTCCAGTATCTAAAATAATTTCCAGTGTCCAAAATATTTCCAGTGGCTGGAAATAATTTCCAGTAGCCGGATCTACTTCCAGTAGTTGAAAGTATTTCCAGTGGCTGGAAATTATTTCCAGTGATTGGAAATTATTTCTAGTGGCTGAAAATTATTTCTAGTGGTTGGAAATTATTTCTAGTGGTTGGAAATTATTTCCGGTGCTTAGATGGCTCAAAATTATTTCCAGTAGCTGGAAACTATTTCCAGTGGCTGGAAATTATTTCTAATGGCTGGAAATTATTTCCAGTGGCTGGAAATTATTTCCAGTGGCTGGAAACGTTATTAATAGTACGGGTTCCGGCCGGGAGGTTATATTAATAAGTACAAAGCTATTAAAACAAAGCAAAATTTTATTGCGATTAAAGTACGTACGTTCTAGCAACAATAATATTATTACCTATTAAACGCAATCATAACTTATACTTTTGTTGTAACGTTTAGCAAAACTTAGCACTCTCTCCCAGCTTTCCTGTGCGAACCTTTTACATTGTGTTGCTGCCTGACTCCATCGTCAAAGATTTCTGTCCCTAACCTAAAGTCCCAATCCTGCACTTTGCCAGTGTAGGCATCTTTCTTCTCTCTCACATTGGTAAATATGAGTTTATAGTCCTTCAACGACTGAAAACAAGGATAGAAAATGGGAGGTTTGGCGGGAAATGAATCTATTGCTGTGTAATCGTTACCCCAAAAATGAACCATGTGCCACTGGCCCTTATCCACCGGCACATTCATAGAAGAGACCGTCACCACATTTGAGCTACCTAACATACTTCAGCAACAGGCACAGAAGTCTGTTTTCTTTTTCATGGCCAGTGTAAAACGTTGTCCATACAAACATTAGCTTGTTTGTGAGAGCGCCAGTTGGCGCTGTTGTTTACATTGCAGTCAGCGAGAAAGGATGAGTCTACCTTTCTGCCTGCAGAATCCTCCTTCGTAGGAACTTCCACGGGCAGACAAAGATACTCCACGACGTATCCCTTTTCCCACTCCTGATCACCTGGCGTTGGCAAGAAAAACATACGCACCATGGGCCCTGCCAGTGAGAGCAAGTCTGAATAAACAACAGAAGAAAATTAATCTATGTATGCGTGTATATGACAAATACAGATGATCAGAACTGCAAATATTTCCAGAAGCTAGAAATATTTCCAGTGGCTGGAACTTCCACATAGACAAGCGAGCGAGCGAGCGAGCGAGCGAGCGAGAGAGAGAGAGAGAGAGAGAGAGAGAGAGAGAGAGAGAGAGAGAGAGAGAGCGAGAGAGCGTGTCCTCTTCTTCACTATCTGGGTCCCAGTAACTCTCCAGCTCTTCGTCCGTCCGCGTCTCCAATGTAGGCAACATCTCCCAGGCGACGCTCTCTCGCCAATACCAAACCTTGTTGCTGTCAGCGGGCTCCTCGTCGCCGTAGGACGAAATATCTACTGCCATCATTGCGCGCTTCAGGCGGCTGGCGGCATGGAAAACCTTCTTCAACTTGCCAGCGTTGATAGTGCTGGTGAAGAGTTTGCGCTTGTATCGTCGCTACCCGTCCACATCTCTCGTAGTCGCTTGATAATTATAAGACGTGGACACTCTTCCTCCCCCATGCCGGCGAAACTGCACACAAGACAGGGTATGTGTTGTAATATAATGCATACATGCATATGCATATAATTGTAAGACGCAATAATATACACACATCACATAATTTATATACAGTAATTATCATACATACAGAGAGAGAGGGAGGGAGAGAGAGAGAGAGAGAGAGAAAGAGAGAGAGACTAACGTAGTGCTGTCGGAGAAGGCTCCTGCGCCGCGCATCTCGTACACCTCCGCGAGCATACAGTTCAACGGAAGCGTTTGATCTTCCTTGTCTTCCAATTTGAAGGTAAACTCGTCCGTAGAGGCGCAGAATATACGAAACTTCACCTCCATGTATGCCTTCTTGGAGCCAACGGTAAATAACGAGCAGCAGTGCACTGTACTCGCCTCCATCCATGAAGGGCAAGGGGGATTGACCATGCTTGGGGGCCGGCAGTGCGTCCAACGCAGTCATGTCCCAGGAAGTACCTGTTGCATCAAGACACAGAATTGTTGGCAGGACATGGAAATATTTCCAGCCACTGGAAATCTTTGAATTTCCAGTGGCTGGAAATATCTCCAGTGGCTGGAAATATTTCCAGTGGCTGGAATATTTCCAGTGGCTGTAGAGAGCGAAGTTCCTCCCCCCCCCCCCCCGGCCCGCCACACATACACATCCATATCCCACCCTCCCCCCCCCCCAATCCGCAATAATGTAGATCAAACCTTGTGCGGGCTTCTTGACTTCGTCCCACGCTTGCCGTATCTTGCAGTTGGGGCAAGCAACCTGTTGTTGCTCCGATCCAGCATGTAAGCGCAGAGCGGGTTTTCGCATGGACGCCGCTTCTGGAACAGAATTTTACGCCCTGCCATAAATACACATCCATAACCCAACCCCCTCCCCCCCCCCCCCCCCCCCCCCCCCAACTTCGCTCTCTCTCTCTCTCTCTCTCTCTCTCTGGTTACCGTAGTCGTCTAGGGTGCAAGGGTGTCCATCTATTGCGCAGAACCTACCCCCAGTGAAGTTCTTGTACCTGCGGCAGCGGGGACACTGCCACATCAGACCACACTTCTGATGGCTGAATCAAATGCACCCATTAGCTTCCAGCGCCCGATTCAGGTCCGCCTGGTTTTCCGTTGCCGTTGCCACCTCTGCTTGGTCACTCGGATCTTGGTCCTGAATGACTTCCTCAAAAAATGCGCCACCCACAGACTTGAGGTAAAATTTGTACCTCACCAGCGGCCCTTCCAGAAGGTCTTCGATGGCTTCTAGGGAATGCGTGGTGGTGAGCGCTGGACACATACACAGAACACAAACGAAAGTGGCCCAGGAAATATTTCCATTGGCTGGAAATATTTCCAGTGGCTGGACAATATTTCCAGTGGCTGGAAATATTTCCAGTGGCGGGAAAAATTTCCAGTGGCTGGAAATATTGCTGGAGCGAGAGAGAGCAAGAGAGAGCAAGAGAGAGAAAGAGAGAGAAAGAGAGAGAGAGAGAGAGAGAGAGAGAGAGAGAGAGAGAGAGATGCAAACCGAAGGGGACTGTAGGCAAAGCAGTTCTCGTGAAGGCCTGTAAGAAGGCCAGAATCGCCGACCGCTTAGCCTGGAACTCGTGTTTCGTCTGAAGCTTTCTGAAACTGGGAACAGACTCGCGATCGGTGCCCAAAATCTTGGGGAAAACGGTGCGGGTCAACAGACGACCAAGCACCACCTCCAATCTTGCTCTTGTTCTGTCAAATCCTCATTGCGGCAGCTACTACGCGCCCTACACACAGTACGCAAAGTCAGAGAGAGAGAGAGAGAGAGAGAGAGAGAGAGAGAGAGAGAGAGAGAGAGAGAAGAGTGAGAGTATGTGTTTGAGACACACACAGAGAGTTATTACTATTCTTCTTCTTCTTCTTCTTCTTCTTCTTCTTCTTCTTCTTCTTCTTCTTCTTCTTCTTCTTCTTCTTCTTCTTCTTCTTCTTCTTCTTCTTCTTATTATTATTATTATTATTATTATTATTATTATTATTATTATTATTATTATTATTATTATTATTATTATTATTATTATTATTATTATTATTATTATTATTATTATTATTATTATTATTATTATTATTATTATTATTATTATTATTATTATTATTATTATTATTATTATTATTATTATTGGACACCGTGATAGCCCAGTGGTCAAGTTATACCATTTGGGCCCTGTCGCCAGTTCGATTCCCGTCGGTGCCACCAGTATTTTCATTGAACATACCGGTCCGTCCGGACCAGTATTTTCATTGAACATACCGGTCCGTCTGGAAGTGTTGGAACTGCCCTTGCGGGGGTGTCATTAGAGCCTATCGTCAATTCTTCGTACTCCCCTCACGGGTGAGACGATGGAGGCGCATGTGCAGAAATGCATCAGCCATTGACAGAGAAGCACTATTATTATTATTATTATTATTATTATTATTATTATTATTATTATTATTATTATTATTATTATTATTATTATTATTATTATTATTATTATTATTATTATTATTATTATTATTATTATTATTATTATTATTATTATTATTATTATTATTATTATTATTATTATTATTATGTTGGAACTGCCCTTGCGGGGGTGTCATTAGAGCTTATCGTCAATTCTTCGTACTCCCCTCACGGGTGAGACGATGGAGGCGCATGTGCAGAAATGCATCAGCCATTGACAGAGAAGCACTATTATTATTATTATTATTATTATTATTATTATTATTATTATTATTATTATTATTATTATTATTATTATTATTATGGACACCGTGATAGCCCAGTGGTCAAGTTCTACCATATGGGCCCTGTCGCCAGTTCGATTCCCGTCGGTGCCACCAGTATTTTCATTGAACATACCGGTCTATTTCTGGACCAGTATTTTCATTGAACATACCGGCCCGTCTGGAAGTGTTGGAACTGCCCTTGCGGGGGTGTCATTAGAGCCTATCGTCAATTCTTCGTACTCCCCTCACGGGTGAGACAATGGAGGCGCATGTGCAGAAATGCATCAGCCATTGACAGAGAAGCACTATTATTATTATTATTATTATTATTATTATTATTATTATTATTATTATTATTATTATTATTATTATTGGACACCGTGATAGCCCAGTGGTCAAGTGCTACCATCTGGGCCCTGTCGCCAGTTCGATTCCCGTCGGTGCCACCAGTATTTTCATTGAACATACCGATCCGTCTGGACCAGTATTTTCATTGAACATACCGGCCCGTCTGGAAGTGTTGGAACTGCCCTTGCGGGGGTGTCATTAGAGCTTATCGTCAATTCTTCGTACTCCCCTCACGGGTGAGACGATGGAGGCGCATGTGCAGAAATGCATCAGCCATTGACAGAGAAGCACTATTATTATTATTATTATTATTATTATTATTATTATTATTATTATTATTATTATTATTATTATTATTATTATTATTATTATTATTATTATTATTATTATTATTATTATTATTATTATTGGACACCGTGATAGCCCAGTGGTCAAGTTCAATAATCTGGGCCCTGTCGCCAGTTCGATTCCCGTCGGTGCCACCAGTATTTTCATTGAACATACCGGTCCGTCTGGAAGTGTTGGAACTGCCCGTGCGGGGGTGTCATTAGAGCCTATCGTCAATTCTTCGTACTCCCCTCACGGGTGAGACGATGGAGGCGCATGTGCAGATTTGCATCAGCCATTGACAGAGAAGCACTATTATTATTATTATTATTATTATTATTATTATTATTATTATTATTATTATTATTATTATTATTATTATTATTATTATTATTATTATTATTATTATTATTATTATTATTATTATTATTATTATTATTATTATTATTATTATTATTTTGGGGGGCACCAATACATGGTTGGGTGTCACCGCCACACGGCGGAGTTGGGGCCGTTGGCAGCTTGTTATGAGGGGTACATAATCAGTGCTCCACTGATTCATGAGACGGAAACTTTTACTGAGAGAAGCTATCTCACCACGCTCACGGCTCTTGGCTCGGGGTGGCCTCTGGTATCACTCGGGGTGCGGGGGGTGGGGGTTATCTGAGGGAGGGGGTTGGGCTCAGTGGGTCACCGGACAGGTTGGTTAACTAAACTACTGTCGGTATGAGTGGGAATGAAGGCGACAGGCTCCACACATTTCCACAAGCCTTGAAATCACTCAACTGCCACAGTAGCGACTGCCTGGACGCGGGGCTCCTGACTCACCCTCTCTCCCAGAACCCCTCGTGCTCACTTTGCGGATGCCATGGGGATGCTCTGGCGGAGGGTCGGGACGTGTTGGGTGCATGTGACCGGGCCTGTCACTTAGTGTTCTCGGTAGATGACTCTTTTGTAGCTTCTATCGGACGCAGGGTGGCTTGCCACGACACCTCAATGATGCATAGTACGTCACGTCTCTGACCTGGTTACGGGGGCGGGTAACTGAGGCGGGTTCCTGAAGGCTGGTTACGGAAGCTATGTTATTGTTGTTGGGTTCCTGGCTGCTATGTTATTGTTGTTGGGTTCCTGGCTGCTATGTTATTGTTGTTGGGTTCCTGGCTGCTATGTTATTGTTGTTGGGTTCCTGGCTGCTATGTTATTGTTGTTGGGTTCCTGGCTGCTATGTTATTGTTGTTGGGTTCCTGGCGGCGTACATGTTTATGCTTTTTTAAGGGTTGAGCTTTAAATAACCCCACTCGGGTCTTCTTTTATCGAGCTCACCACTCGGTGGATGGAGGCCTGGGGTAGACTTATACGATGTTTTTGATGCTAGGTTCCGTCTCCAGGGATTCGACTGGCATCGCTGCTTTGCCTCACCGCACTGCCTCACCCACACATCCACGCTGGCACACTGTTTCTCCTCTTGCTCTTGTACCTATGTCGCACACAGCTATGAGCTCACGCCGATGAGTGGTTGTGACGAGGTGCACCCAGCTGGATTGCGGGCGAGCCACGGCGGCCTCGCTCTCGCTCTCTCTCTCTCTCTCTCTCTCTCTCTCTCTCTCTCTCTCTCTCTCTCTCTCTCTCTCTCTCTCTTTTTTTTTTTTTTTTTTTTTTTTTTTTTTTGTTGTTGTTGCTTTGCTTTGCTTTGCTTTGCTTTGGGCGAGGCCTAGCTTTCACATGGGCGGGCTGAGCCTATGAGGGGCGCACGATAAGCGTTCCATTGATTTATGAGACGGGTCCCAATTACTGAGAGTAACTCATGTGAGTTGCTCATCATACTCATGGCTCTTGGCTCGGGGTGGCCTCTGGAATCACAAGGGGTGGGCACTGGGGGAGGGGGTTGTGTTCAGAGGGTCACCGCGAAGGATGGTCAACCAAACTACTGTCGGTCGGAGTTTGTACGAAGGCGAGAGGCCCTACACCTTACCACAAGCCTTGAAACGACTAAATGACCAAAGTAACGACGGACCGGAGCGGGGCTCCTGGCTCACCCTCTCTCTCAGCACTCTTCGTGCTCATCCTGCGGATGCCATGGGGTTGCTCTGGCGGAGGGTTATGGGGTGGTGGGTACACGTGCACGGGCCTGTCACTCTGTGCTCTCGGTAGATGACTCACTTGCAGCGTTTATCGGACGCAGGGTGGTTTGCCACGACACCTACCTCGATGATGCACAGCGGGTCTGCCTCGTGCCTGGTTACGGATGCAGGTGAGTGTTTGTGTGTATTCCTATACATACGTACACGTATGCTTTTTAAGGGTTGAGCTTTAAATAACCCCACCTGGGTCCTCATTTATCGAGTTTACAACTCGATCAATGCGGCACCGGGGTCCCATACCACTTATGTCAGGTTCTTATGCGAAGAGCGCGGCCGCTAGTGCTGGCCCTATGGGTCAAGGCGGTAATCCTTCAGGTTTAGACGTTCCCCGTGGGAGTGCGCCTGCGGGTGGCGATGGCTACTCGGCCGGGGTGGGGTGGTCGAGTGCTCGCGTACCTGACGGGCAACCTGAATCACGTAGAGCCAGCAATCCTGCTGCATCTCGATCACCCTCCCCAACCTCGGAAGAGAAGTCACGTCCGGAAAGGTCTGGTCACGGCGTGTGGCAAGCGGTACCGCCACCGAGGAGGTGGCGGAGGAAGGTACGAAATGAGCTGGATAAGAGATGTTGCATAGTATGGGGGCTATCGCATGTCTCTCAGACAGTGGTCATGGCGCGAGAGCTCCGAATTCTCGGTCTCGGGGAAGTCGAGGTGGAATTCGCGGGCAGAGGTAGTGGGCGACATTTGCGGATTAAATGTGCGTCTTGTGAGGAGGCGGAGAAGATGGTGCGGCTGCTGCGGGAGCGTAAGTTCTTCACGGGAAAGGTTCACGTTGCGACGGGTAGGACTTTCCGGGAAAGAGAGAAGCAGCGGGCTGCACGGGGGGGTGCCCAAAATGTAGAAATGCAGAGGGAGCTTCGCAAGCAGGGATTTGGCTACTGGGTGCTCGACGTGGAAGTCGACGAGCCCCAGGGCGAAGCCTCAAGCGGTGAATCTCCCTTGGAGTGGGGCGGGATGCGGGAGCTGGAGGAGCTGGGGCGGAGGGTGCAGGATGGGCCGTGGAGGGTGGCGGAGGGCTCCAGGCGGGCTCAACCGAAGCGCAGGCATCGGCATCAGCTTCGTTCTTCCCAATTTGTGAAAGGCTTCCCACTGAGGGTGGCCTCACATAATTGGCAAGGCAAAGTGGGTGCGGATAGCGCAGGCTTTGAGGAATGGCCGGAGCACTACAAGGAGCGAGGCTGGGTGATCGTCGGAGTCCAGGAGCACAACCTATCGTCGCAGAAGGTGGAGAAGCTCCAAGTCGACGGCTTCGCAGTCCTCGGCAAAGCGGCTGCAACTGGTGCGGGCTCGCGTCTCTTGGGGGGAGTCTTGACGTTGGTGGCCAACTATCTGGCACCGTGCGCTACCATTGTACAGGCGCCTGTTCCACACCCACAGCAATTGTGGGTGCGGCTGTCGTCTGGGAGCGCGACGGCGTCGGATGTGTTCGTCGGCAACGGCTACTTCCCCCAAGAAAATCAACGAGAGGAATCTATTGCAGCCTATGAGGCGTGGCAGGCGGCCGTCTCCTACTTCGCCACCAAAGGTCATGTGGTTACGGTTGGTGATGCTAATGCTAAGCTGGGGTCCGCCAGAATAGCGCGGGAGGAGGGAGTGGTGGGCCTCTTTGGCGAGATAGATGGGAGGGGTAGAGGGGTTAGGAGTGAGAATGGTGAGTTGCTGGCTGCGATGCTTGTTGCCACGGGGTTGCGCAATCTCAGTGGGTTTTCGCAACCACGGGGGGACAAATATTGGTGGTCTAGGCAGGAAAATGTAGGTGGACGAAGGCATCTACTGGATTACATCTGCGTCTCTTCCGAGCTGGCGGAGGAGGCAAGCTTCGGCGTCGACGAGGTAGACCTTGATACCGACCACA
Organism: Paulinella micropora; assembly: GCA_019918135.1. Taxonomy (NCBI): domain Eukaryota; phylum Cercozoa; class Imbricatea; order Euglyphida; family Paulinellidae; genus Paulinella; species Paulinella micropora. The sequence continues at coordinate 160,315 of WBZZ01000973.1, read as the reverse complement.
AAGCTGTGTGGGCGGAACTGGTCTGGGGGGGACAGCCACCCCCCAAAAAGCAGGTAAAGAGGTACAAAGCATTCAAGGCAGAGCGCTTGATAGGCAGGGTAGTTGAGGGTAAGGAGAGTGAGCTGTCTAAGCTTAGGTTGAAGTATGACGAGACCTTTGCAGCTGGTATATCGGGGCTGTTGCCAGATGGCCTCCCAGATCTATCAGCAGTGGAGGACCCGGAGGAGCTTCAGCAGGAGGTAGATAGGGTCGCTAGCTTAGTGGTCCGAGCTTTCACGGGCGCAGCCGTGAAGGTCTTGGGAGTTCGGGTGATTAGGCCAGGGTTTACTAATGCATGGTTTGATGAGAGTCTTAGGGAAACGATTGCGCGACGGAGAGAGGCATACGGCCTCTGGCGAAGGAATGAGGCCAACCGAGAGGCCTGGCAAAGATATAAAGAAGCGAGGAAGGCGGTCAGAAGGTTATGCAAGGAGAAGAAGGAGCAAGCGTGGAAGCGGGTCCAGAATGACACCGCTGCCAACTTCAGGAGCGCTACCATGGCCACGTACTGGAAGCTGTCAAAGCGTTTGGGCGGGGTTCGGCGGTCGAACGCTTCTGCTCCTGTTCGGAAGCCCGATGGCACTCTGGCATGCACACTCCGGGAAAAACTACAAGAATGGGAAGAATACCACCGACGTATGGTGGTCCCCAAAGAAAACCAGTTTTTGGAGGATGCATGTGTAGAGGAAGTCGGTTCTGATGAGGAAGCAGCGCGGATTGAGCCCGAGCGGAAGGCCCGCGAAACCTTCCAGTATAACGACAACCTGCGCGACCAATTCGAGGCCATGGCGCAAGCCGAGGAGATCCGGACTGAGACGGGCCCGCTGGACTATGATTACACCGAGAAGGAAGTGGAGCTCTGCCAGGAAAATCTCCAGAATCACAAAGCGTGCTCACCGGATAAGATCAAGAACGAGATGCTCAAGTACGGAGGCACGCGGATTGTGAGCTTTCTGGTGCGCTTCTTCAACTGGTTGAAATCGTGCGAATACACCCCCAGCGACTGGGGCAAAGCGATTATCGTCAACATCCCAAAAGGAGGCGACCCAACCGATCCGGAAAATTGGAGAGACATCGCGATTCTGAGCTGTCTGGGTAAGATGTATCTGTCCCTTATGGCGGCGAGGCTTACGGCTTTCATCGATCAGCCGGGCAGGCTTCGCCCAGAGCAGGGTGGGTTCCGGCCAAAACGTAGTACGGGGGACCAGATTTTTGTCCTTAAGGAGCGTCTGCGCCTTAGACAACAAGCTGGCCTCCGTTCTTTCGTTTTGTTCGTGGATCTGAGAAAGGCATTCCCTACGGTTTGGCGGGTCGGGTTGTTTCAGAGGCTAACCCAGATGGGGGTACAGGGCAAGTTCTATCGCATTCTGCGGCGTTTTTACCGAAGAACGTCATCGCGAGTGCTAGTCGATGGCGAACTCACTGGTGAAGTGCTGGAAGAGATGGGAGTTCAGCAAGGGTCGCCGTTGTCACCGTCGCTGTTCAACGTCTTCATGGATGAGCTAACGGTCCGAATCGCGAAAGAGTTGGAGATCGAGGACCTCAACCGCATCGAAGACATACGGACCCTGCTTTACGCCGACGACGTTGCGGTAATTGGCATAGTGTCACGGAGCTTCAACAGATTGTAAATGTCGTGGCGACATTCGTGGAGGACTATCGGCTTGAAATCAACCTGAAACCGGGCAAGACGGAAGTCATGCCGATATACGGGCACGCCAAGTCAAAAAAGTCGCCCCCATGCGTGAGGTTCCGGGGCAAGGTTCTCAACGTCACCGACCACTACAAATACCTGGGAGTTCTGCTCACGGACACCCTCTCCGATAAACCGCAAGCGAAGCGGGCGGCGGAAATCACTGTAGCGGGAACGGCTGCCTGCTACCCCCTCTGGATTGCCCATGAAGTTCCAGCGCGTCTTCGGCTGATGAATTGGCAGCAAATGGTTGGCGCAAAGTTGCTTTACGCATCGGCTTTTTGGGATCTGCCGGGCGCCAACAAGCTGAGTAAGCTGGAGGGCGCGTTGGTAGCGCCCCTGCGGGTCATCTTGGGTGTTGGTACGCGCACAAGCGGCTGCATCACCAGGGGTTTAGGCCGCACGCCGAGTTTTAGCATCCTTGCCAAGGCGGCCCGGCTTCGGTTCCTAGGGCGCATCGAGTTACTGGGCAACACAGCGCTAACACGCAGGCTTTACAACACGGGTCGGTGCAAATGGAAGGAAGATACGGAAAATTTGATCTTAGCAGATCACAGGCTGCGGGAGGGCTTGGATGCGCTCAAGCGGGTCGTGAACGAAGATGGCACGGTAGATGATAAGGACTGGCGGGCCGCTCTGGCGAACTGGAACGAGGTGGTAAAGCAATGGTCTGTCCGGCAGGAAGTAGCTGGCTGGGAGCGGCAGGCTAAGCCCTCTGATGGGCTTAGGGTGCTGCTTAGCCAGATGTCTTCCCGCTCTGCTTTCCCACGTTGGCGGGCGCTGGAGGGGGGAAGTCACAACCTTATCAGAAGGCGATTGTTGAGCTGCAACAATCGCCTTCGCCTCTACCGATCCAAATTTGGCTCATGCTCGCCGGACTGCTCAAGCTGTTTCGCCTTGTGTGGCACTGAGGTTAACGAGTCGTTACGTCACTTCCTGCTGCATTGCCCAACGTTTGCGAGCTCTCGTGAGGCACTGTTTAAGTTTATCGATGAGGCGCAAGCCCGGCAGCCCCTCATGCTGAATCGAGGAGGGCTTTATCACAGGGAACTGCGGGAGGCAGAGGAGGAGATGAGGCTCTTCAAAGAGGAATGGCTGAAGGGGGAGGATGAAAAGATGGCGGCGATGCTCGGCGTTTTGTTTATCCCTGTCCCAGAAGAGGTGGAGGAGGAGTTAGGAAGGTTTGTTGCCACCATCTGGAAGGAGTGGGAGGAGTTGGAGGCGCAGACCAGGGAGGCAGAGGGGGCGGAGGAGGAGGAGGAGGTGATCGACCTCACGGTCGTTCAGGAGGTGGGTAGAAGGAGGGGAAGGCCTAGTCAGGTAGAATGTCTGGCTAGATCTGTTGTAGGTGGAGGTCAGCGCAGCGTCGCGGACTTCTTCTCGGCAGATAACTCCTCTCACTCCTTGCACCCACTTGCACATGCACAGCACGCTCATTTGCACATTGCACTGCCAGTCGAGTCTTTGGAGCGGAGCCGCGTCACCGAACGGTCCCGTGCTACCAATGGAGGCACATGTCCGACAGGATCAAAGGCCAATTGACTGATAAGTCTATTATTATTATTATTATTATTATTATCATTGTTTATTATTATTATTATTATTATTATTATTATTATTATTATTTATTATTTTCATTATTCTTATTATTATTGTTATTATTATTATCATTATTTATTGGACACCGTGATAGCCCAGTGGTCAAGTTCTACCATTTGGGCCCTGTCGCCAGTTCGATTCCCGTCGGTGCCACCAGTATTTTCATTGAACATACCGGTCCGTCCGGACCAGTATTTTCATTGAACATACCGGTCCGTCTGGAAGTGTTGGAACTGCCCTTGCGGGGGTGTCATTAGAGCTTATCGTCAATTCTTCGTACTCCCCTCACGGGTGAGACGATGGAGGCGCATGTGCAGAAATGCATCAGCCATTGACAGAGAAGCACTATTATTATTATTATTATTATTATTATTATTATTATTATTCCCGATGAAAAAACCTAGTCACACTTGCTAAACAGAGTTCCAGCCCAATGGCCTCAAGGCGTTAAACTGTGACGCCAACTCATAACCCTTTGGTGGTAGATGCTGGGGAGGAGGGTCGTTGCGCGCGTAAAAGATCTTAAACTCCGCATATGCTGGTTGATAGCCCAGGACCCAGCAGACACCAGATTGTTATGGGTGGGGTTTCGAGGCAGCTCTAGCAACCGCGCTTGGTGTATGCACTTGCACATGCGGTGACGTCTTGCAAGAGGTTGCTGGGACTGCGGAATAACCTCGGCTTAGTGCAGTCTTGCCCTCAGGAGCTCCATCGGTGGCCCCGATCATCAGGCGAGAGACTGACACTGGGGGGTGGAGGACCTCGAACAAGGGTATTGGAGGCTTATGTCCGTTGAGGATATGCCATTAGCTGCATCAGTACGCCTCAGATATTGTAAATCTGCCTTGGAGTGTTGACTGTGACATATTTGAGGGAAATCCCGATGAAAAAACCTAGTCACACTTGCTAAACAGAGTTCCAGCCCAATGGCCTCAAGGCGTTAAACTGTGACGCCAACTCATAACCCTTTGGTGGTAGATGCTGGGGAGGAGGGTCGTTGCGCGCGTAAAAGATCTTAAACTCCGCATATGCTGGTTGATAGCCCAGGACCCAGCAGACACCAGATTGTTATGGGTGGGGTTTCGAGGCAGCTCTAGCAACCGCGCTTGGTGTATGCACTTGCACATTCGGTGACGTCTTGCAAGAGGTTGCTGGGACTGCGGAATAACGTCGGCTTAGTGCAGTCTTGCCCTCAGGAGCTCCATCGGTGGCCCCGATCATCAGGCGAGAGACTGACACGGGGGGGTGGAGGACCTCGAACAAGGGTATTGGAGGCTTATGTCCGTTGAGGATATGCCATTAGCTGCATCAGTACGCCTCAGATATAGTATTATTATTATTATTATTATTATTATTCCCTTGCGGGGGTGTCATTAGAGCTTATCGTCAATTCTTCGTACTCCCCTCACGGGTGAGACGATGGAGGCGCATGTGCAGAAATGCATCAGCCATTGACAGAGAAGCACTATTATTATTATTATTATTATTATTATTATTATTATTATTATTATTATTATTATTATTATTATTATTATTATTATTATTATTATTATTATTATTATTATTATTATTATTATTATTATTATTATTATTATTATTATTATTATCATTATTATTATTATTATTATTATTATTATTATTATTGTTTTGCCCGGTGATAACGGGTGTCATCTGCTGGACGGAGGCTGTTGACACCGGCCGGCTCCGGCATCGGTGCCAGATGAGATGGTAGCAACAACACGGACCCACGTGTTTCGCTAAGGTAGCACCCGAAGGTGCTACATTAGCTACTCGCGTGGAAATCCTTGGTTGCTCCCCTATTACCTCAGGTATCCGAATTGGGAGTTGCGAATGATTTTGAATCTCTAATGGGGCTTGCTATTATTATTATTAGAAATTGGAAATATTTCCAACTTCTGGAAATATTTACAGTCATTGGAAATATTTCCAATGGGTGGAAATATTTCCAGTGACTGGAAATATTTCCACTGACTGGAAACATTTCCAGCCATTGGAAATATTTCCAGTTATTTCCAGAAACAGGAAATATTTCCAGCCATCGGAAATAATTTTACCTTACTCACCACTTCGCACATTTGGCGAAGCTGTGGCGCCCCTCTGTTGTGCTGGATCTGCCTCGATTGACTTTTGCCACCCACTTCTTCCACTGACGCGGCTTGTCCGATAAATTTGGCAAGATGGCGGGCAGACACTTGCTCAGCAGGGCGGTGCGACGCTTGTTCACAGCTTCGTCCTCGTCGTCGTCCTGCGCGCCTCCTCTCTTCTTGCTCTTCTTGCTGTTCCTCTTTTCCACTTTCCCCTTTCTCGATCTCTTCTTTGATTGACTCCGTTTGGTGTTTTGCTCCTCCTCCTCCTCCTCCTCCTCCTCCTCTTCCGCCGTCGACTCCAAGTCGGTATCCATTGTCAGAAGCCCCGCCTTCAGGTTTTCTGCCCGTTTTTTATTCCCTCTGCTCCCTCCTCTCTTCCTTTTGTTTTTCTATCGTCTCTTCCTCATCCGTACGCTTTGCTTGCTCGTCATCCTTTTCTACCTCTTCTTCACTCGTTTCTACCTCTGCTTGATCCTTTTCTCCCTCTTCTTCATCCTTTTTTCCTTTCTTGCTCTTACCATCTCTTTCCCTTTCCTTGTCTTTCTTCCTCTTTTTTACAGCTCTGTTTGTCTCCTCGGCCTCTTCCTCTTCACGCTTTGCTTCCTCCTCGTCATCCTCTTCTACCTCATCTCTATTCTTTTTTCCTTTTTTTTCTCTTTCCACCTTTTTCTTTTTCCTTCGCTTCCCTCTTCCTCTTGTTGTTTCTAGCGTTGCCTGCCTCCTCGTCCTCTGCCTCACTTGCATCAGGCGCAGTAGCAGCAGCAGCAGCACGCTCTTCCCTAGCTTTATTCTCCTCAGCTTGATCATGCAACGCCAACTCCTTTTCAAGTTCATTATGGGCAGCAGCAGCAGGAGGAGGAGGAGGAGGAGAAGAAGAAGGAGAAGAAGAAGAAGAAGAAGAAGAAGAAGAAGAAGAAGAAAAAGAAGAGGAAGAAGAGGAAGAAGAGGAAGAGGAGAAGAGGAAGACGAAGAAGAAGAAGAAGAAGAAGAAGAAGAAGAAGAAGAAGAAGAAGAAGAAGAGGAAGAAGGAGAAGCAGCAGCAGCAGGAGCTGTGTTATCCTGGTCTTTTTCTTTTTCTTGTTCTTGTTCGTTTTCTTGTTCGGCATTTTCCTTTTCTTCGTCATCTTCATTTTCTTCTTCTTCTTCTTCTTCTTCTTCTTCTTCTTCTTCTTCTTCTTCTTCTTCTTCTTCTTCTTCTTCTTCTTCTCCTCCTCCTCCTCCTCCTTCTTCTCTCCTTTTGGTTCTTCTTCTTCTACTTCCTCAATATTCTCTTCTCCCTCTACTTCAGCTTTGTCTTTGTTTTGTTCGTCCTCGGAACCCTCAGGCAAGAGAAGGCCACGTTTGACAACTAGCTGTTTACCCGCTAGTACTACCTCGCCCGTTTTTGCCCATCTCGCAGCTCGACTATTTTTCCCCGGAGAGTCGTTAGCAGTGTCTGGTGCTGCTTGATCCTGCTTGCGCTGCACTGCTCTAGTTGCTGCTGCTGCTGCTGCTTTTGCCATGCGTACGGCCCTCTCCCTCGTGGCCTTTTTAGTTCTCGCCATGGTTTCTTGGTTCTTTTTGCAAAGTCGTTTGCAAAACCAGACATCCGCTGCAAAGATTCAAAAACCAGACATCCGCCGGCAGGTGAAGTTGGGCCCGCCAATTGCCATTTTCATCGTCCGGACCGACATGTCCTACAGATCTAGAGGCGGGAATATTTCCAGCCACTGGAAATATTTCCAGCCACTGGAAATATTTCCAGACTTTTTCCAGATTTTCATCGTCCGGACCGACATGTCCTACAGAGGCGGGAGTCACCCACACAGTTTTCGTCCCTGTCCCTGCAGGGACTGTAAAAGGATGGGACTTTGCAGACTGACCTGACAATTAGACGCCATGTATTCAAAATGCTTGAGCAAAGAATGAACCCTGAACAACTGGGTCTCTTTTGGAAGGAAACAAACACAATTTAAGCCTACCAATGATTGTATCTATGTATGTGCATGTACGCCTGTGTTATCTGCCACTATGTCTGAACGTATATTAATCCTGCGCGTTGAATGCATGACAACATGTATGTATGTATGGAGAAGGAGGGTATGTAATACTATGTACGCACTGTTTTGCGGTCTTGTTCAGAGACACGCAGCGGCGCAGGGGAAGGACGACAATGTGGACGTCGACGTGTGTGCCAGCACCAATGCTTTTACTGCCAGTGATCATGACAGTGGCCACGACAGTGACCACGACAGTGACGACGATCGCGATCTTGATGCAGGGGATCTCGAACAAGAAGTCCGCCTTGCTTGGCTGCAGCAGCAAGTGGAAGACAACTATAGAGAAGGGCGGTCAGCAGATGGGGCGGACGAGGGAGTTGTCCACGGATGGCCTGTCCTGCAAGTTGTTCCGCAATGGCTTGCTGACACGGGGCGCCGTTCTGGACATGCTGGCAGAGCTGTCAGCCTTTCACCACGCTCCTCGTGCCCTCATGGAGGCCGTGGTGGACATAATCAATCTAGTTGTTTTGGATGGTGGCGCGCCTGCCCCGGTGATCCCCGGATGGCATGGTTTCGAGAAAAGAGTGTTCCGCAGCACCGCGCACATCCGCAAAAAGTATTTCGTCTGCTCCAATGAATGCAAGGAAGGGGTTTCTGAATGGAAGGGCACCGTTCCGCCCAGGTGCAGAGCGTGTCATAAAGACATCGCAATCACACCGGAAGAGGCTCCGAAATGGATGTTACGGCACCTGGATGTGAAGGAGTCCTTGGCTGCGGTGCTGGCCCATCCCGGTAAGCAGCAACTTGTCTGGAAATATTTCCCGTTCCTGAAAATATTAATAATTTTCCAGCCGCTGGAAATGTTTCAGTCTCCGAAAATATTTCCAGTGGTTGGAAATATCTCCAGTCATTAGAAATATTTCCAGTGTCTGGAAATATCTCCAGTGTCTGGAAATATTTCCATTCATCAGAAATATTTCCAGTGTCTGGAAATATTTCCAGCCACTGGAAATATTTCCAGTGAATGGAAATATTTCCAGACACTGGAAATATTTCCAGACACTGGAAATATTTCCAGCCCCTGGAAATATTTCAAGGTTCATGACAACAGTGCATGGCTGACATAGATGTTCAACGTTACATCCCGGTGAGCAAGTCAACAGGCATGCCTGTACGCTTGTATATCCCTACGGAGCTACGGGGTAGCCCTGCGTGGAAGAAGTACATTCGCGACCGCAACGTCCTGACCCTGGCGCTCTTTTTCGATGGAATACCGTGTTTCCGCACGGTGAATACGACGTACAGTGTTCAACTAGTAACGCTGGAAATACTTAACCTGCCCTTTTTCTTACGTTCCGACTCGCGCTTCACGGTTTTTAGTGACATTATACCAGGGCCTAGCAAGCCACGCGTACTGCAGCCCTGGTTGAAGCCACTTATTGCGGACCTGCAAACAAACGAGTTCAACCTTTTTTGTGTGGCTGCCGATTATATTGCGCATGTGCAGTTGCTCTATCACAACCAGCTAGGCTACGAGGGCTGTACAAGTGTGAAATGAGAGCGATCAAAGTAGGGGACTTCTATGACTGGCGACACCCAGAGGGAGCGGACCCCCCGCGCCGGAAAACGCATGAAAACGCCATCCGGTACGGCCATAACGCTGCTATCAGCGCAGAAGGACAGTACAAGGGGTTCCAAGATGTGCCTATTTTTGCACACCTGCAGGAGGACTGTGTACACTGCATTAAACAAGCAGTGGAAGACGCTTTGCACCTGGTGGAAGGGTGTATCAAGAGGCATCTCTTTGCACTGCTCATGGGAAAAAAAAGGTTGAGAGACCTGAAAAAGGGAAGAAATGGGAAGAGTGGCTTCGCAAGGTGCAGGAGTGGGGGGTGATGTTCACTCAGGAGAAGCAGCGCATCCTGGACCAGCGCTGGCTTGCGTTCTGCGCTGCAACAGGACGAACAACCAACGCTGCTCCTTGCAGAAACCCCAACGATCTGACTGGTGAAAAGTGGTAGATGTATGACTTACATTATATATTCAGATGTACAGGAAATTCCTTCGATTCCTGGAAATATTTCCAGTAGCTGGAAATATTTCCGGGTGCTGGAAATATTTCCAGTGACTGGAAATATTTCCAGGCACTGAAAAATATATCCAGTGACTGGAAATATTTCCAGCATCCGGAAATATTTCCAGAAACTGGAAATATTCCAAGTCTGTAGAAATATTTCCAGGTACTGGAAATATTTTCAGAACCTGAACGATATTAATGATTGTGTATTGCCTTGATATGCTTAGGTACATTTTGGCTTCACAGTGCGGGGAGTGGATATTCAACGGGATGCTCGCAGGCGCACACAAGGAGTACGTTGTTCTCTTGTGTGCAATTTTCAGACTGTCGCCTCTCCCGTAATCACGGATTCCGTCATCAAGACACTGGCGAACTTGGAGAGACGCTTCCAAGCTGTGCATCGACAGCTTCTTCGCCCCATCGCTGCCCCTTTGCAGTTTCATCGCATTGGGCATGTTATCGAAAGTTGCCAAATGTTTGGACCTGTCTTCATTTACTGGACCTTCCGGTCCGAGCGGGTGATGGGACAAACAGTGCGCAAGCTGCCCAGAAGAGTTGAAGTTGAGGCGGTGATTCTCAGGGGCCTGCTTGCAAGGCATAAACAAGGCACAATCACCATGGCGGAAGACGCTTTGTACGCATGTCAAGGTGTTGCGATTGTTGGCAAAGAGGAGGTTTTTGAAGATCGAGAAAGCGAGTCTTCTGAATCACCGATACCAAAGCGGCGCCGGGGCCGGCCGCTGCTCACGCTTTCCAGAGAGGAACATCTCTCTAGGTTAGCGGTGAACATGCTCAAGCGTAGGGAGAGGCTGGGTTATCGATTGAACCTGGTTAAATACCCCAATGGGACTCCCCTAGTAAAGCAAGCACCGCGGCGTCTGAGGCGTAAGGAAAGGTTAGCAGTGAGGTATGCAAACATACTCTCCGCAATCAGAAAACGTGCTTTGTATACTCAGACGATTGCGAAGCGTATGTTTTTGAATTTTTTTGTTTGTTTGCTTGTTTGTTTGTTTGTTGTTGTTGTTTTTTTTTTTTTTTTTTTTTTTTTTTTTTTTTTTTTTTCGTTTTTTTTTTAACTGTTTTTTGCCACGTGCAGTTTTTTTTGCAAAGTAAAACGCTGTGATTTGTTTTCATCAAGACATAGAATTGTTGCCAATATTTCCAACTACTGGAAATATTTCCAGCCACTGGAAGGATTTCTAGTCACTGGAAATATTTCCAGTCCCTGAAAATATTTCCAGGTACTGGAAATATTTCCAGCGACTAGACATATTTCTAGCATCTGGAAATATTTTCAGCCACTGGAAATATTTCCAGCCACTGGAAATATTTCCAGCCACTGGAAGTATTTCCAGATGCTAGAAATATTTTTTGTTTTTGATTTTTAACTATGTTTTTCCACATGTAGTTTTTTTTTTTGGAAAGTAAAACGATGTGATTTGTTTTTATTTGTCCAGACCGCTGCTACTGGAACATGAGACACTTTGGTTGGCAAACGAAGAGAAGGATCGTCAAGGAGAAGTTTTTTTTCACTTTGTGTGTGACGGGAAAAGATTTGTTTGTGAGGATGGCATCACCAACACAGCTAGACGAGATTATTCAGCCTGCTTTGTTACTTTACAGGATGACACGTACTGCTTGGTTCACTCTGGTTTGCAGCTAGTTGTTTCTGAAGGTGACGTGCCTAGGTTTCTGAAAGTAACTGTATTTGAAGTGCATCAGAAAGGCATATTAGGAGAATCTGTAACCATCATACGACCACCCGTTCGCCCAGTCTACAAGTGGGTTCGTTTGGACAGTGTAGTAATAATGTTCCGTAGTAGCTTTTAGGCAACCAGTGAATAACACAGCGACATTGCATGAAAGTTATCGCGTAGCTATACCAATATTGAGTTTTTCATAATAAAGACTTATAATTACTTTGAAAATGAAAATTTTAATAAAGACCTCAGTAACTGGAAATATTTCTGTTAACTGAAAATGTTTTCCACCTTGGAAACATCTCTATCTAGATATATTTCCAGCCACTGGAGATATTTCCAGTCACTGGAAATATCAAGTTTCCAAGGCACAAAAATGTTTCCAGTTTACAGAAAATCTCCAGTGGTCGGAAATATTTTTCATAACTGGAAATATTTCCAGTGGTTGGAGATATTTCCAGTGGCTGGAAATATTCCCAGTGGCTGGAAATTATTTTGTCTATTGGAAATATTTCCAAAATCTAGAAATATTTCCAGCGACCAGAAATAATTTTAGACGCTGGAAATATTGCCAGCCACTGGAAATATTTCCAGAAACTGAAAATATTTTCTATACTTCCAGCTACTGGAATATTTCCAGCAACTGCAAATATTTCCACTGGCTGGAAATATTCCCAGTTGCTGGAAATATTTCCAGTGACTGAAATATTTCCAGCCACGGCAAATATTTCCATTGTCTTGAAATATTTCCAGAAGCTGGAAATATTTCCAGAAGTTGGGAATATTTCCAGTGACTGGAAATATTTTGTACCTTGGAAATATTTCCCAAATGTAGATATATTTCCAGCCACTGGAAATATTTTTAGAAACTGAAAATATTTTCTATACTTCCAGCTACTGGAATATTTCCAGTAGCTGGAAATATGTCCAGTGGCTGGAAATATTTCCAGTGACTGGAAATATTTTGTGTCTTGGAAATATTTCGAAAATGTAGATATATTTCCAGCCACTGGAAATAATTTTATAATCTGGAAATATTTCCAGCCACTGGAAAATATATTATTTCCAGAAACTGAAAATATTTTCTATACTTCCAGCTACTGAAAAATTTCCAGCCACTGGAAATATTTCCAGTATCTGGAAATATTTCCAGTGTCTGGAAATATTTCCAGTAGATGGAAATATTTCCAGCAAAAAATCATTTCCCGTTATGAAAAAAAAATATTTCCAGCCGCTGGAAATATTCTCAATACTAAAAAATATTTCCAGTAGCCGGAAATATTATTTCCAGTGTCCAAAAGATATTTCCAGTGTCTGGAAATACTATTTCTAGTGTCCAAAATAATTTCCAGTGTTAAAAATAATTTCTAGCCACTGGAAACCATTTTGAAGACTGGAAATTATTTCCAGAGGCTGGAAATTGATTTTATACACTGGAAATTATTTCCAGTGGCTGGAAATTATTTTGGTATTTGTTTCCATAGTGCCCCTTCGACTTCCGCGTGCACGTGGCGTGCATCAGCATGTTTGAGGAGACCGAGGCCACCAAGGCCACGGGTCATCAAAGGTTTCGGGTTATGCTCTTCCTGGGGGAAGATTGGGTGCATTTCATGATCAACAAGGGTGGGGGGTCCGAATTGCGCAAGCTTTTTTACCCTGGCTCCCCCCCCCCCCCCCTTCTTGCCACTGATACAACCAACCCCCCCCCCCCCCCCCCCCCCCCCCTCCCCTCCCGCCTCCCCCCTTCTTTGTTGTAGGTTTGTGTTGAAAGCCTCTCCCTACAGCTACGTGTTGGGCCCCCCATCAAGGGCGTGGGTAGGGAGGGGATGATCATCAAGCTGCAGGCGGGCTGCAGCTGGCAAGATAAGGTGTTGTGTTACATCACCGGCGACGAGTTCAAGGCAAACCAAGGCAAGCAGGGGGTTTTTTCAATCTCCGAGCGCCACGCCACGACCATCGAGGATTGGCTTCAATGGAGGAACAAGGGCACCATGGTGAAGAAGACCATCACCGCACGCTTCCACGGGTACATCCTTTACCTTTATATCTATATACATACTTACGTATATACACATACATACTTACACACATACAATATTAGGTTTCGGATGAAGGCTGCAGCTGCCATCGAGAACATAGACGAAGGTATTAGGTTTGTAGATATTGAAGAAAAAGAGGCCAACGATCCCGATTACCCTCTATCCCACATCATGGAAGTGCCTGCGGTCCTTCACCAGGACGCACCTGCTGAGGTGGTGATGCGCGACGACGACGAGCCCTACCCCGTGGAGGACCGTCATCCCTCCCTCCTTGTTTGTTTGCGTTTGCGTTTGTGTGTGTTAGGTATGTTGCCACCACCAGTGCCACGTGGTCGCAAGCCCCGCGGGGCTAAGAAGGCAGAAGCAAAATGTTTTCATGTCTGTGATGGCTGCCAGCAGCGCATGGTTGAAGCTAGCTTGCAACAACGTGAGTTGGTGATTCGTAGCTCTGTGCGTGCTAGCAGCAGTCGCAGTGCAAGCGTTGAGAAAGATGCAGTGAGTGGCATGCCTCAGAATCATTCTCATCTAGAGCAAAATGATGAAGAGCCTGAGGTGATGGGTGAGGTGATGGGTGAGCAAGAGCAGCTGATGAGCCTGCCGGGGTGGTGAGAGAGAGGCCCGCTAAGCGCGCTCGTCGCAAAGATGAGAAGAACGGTAAGCGAGAGCGAGAGGTTGCAAGTGATGACGTTTCCTTCGACAGCAACAGCAGCCGCATCATCTCGTAAGTGTAAATGTGTGTGATTTTTTATAAATGTTAATTCGTACTTGCTTCCTTGTGCTTAAACCGGCCAGTCGAACAGTGGGGCTGTTCCCTGGCCAAAAATTTTGCTCTCGCGACGTGGGTGGTGGTCCCACATGATGACCACCTACGGCAGCAGTTACAAAAAAAAAAAAAAAAAAAAAAAAAAAAAAAATCAAAGTTAACAATAATAATAAAATATTTTTTTTACAATATTCAAATCTTTATTCAATTTACTAATATCCTGGCCGGAAATATTAATATTAATATTTTGAATTTCAACTTGAATTTGATAGTAATTTTTGAACTTATCACAATTTATTAAACTAAAAAAAAATCACACTGTTCCTGTGCTGTGATTGAGGACAATATTAAAACTTAAATCTAGTGCCTCTGTTTTGCATTGCTGAACGTGCGACTTACAGCGCGCAGGATAAACAAATTTCTTTGCGCAGTAGTCGCACCTGTGATTATAGTTTTTGAAGTCGTAACCACGAAATCTGAGCTCATGAACGCGGTATGTAGTTTGCAGAAGCTCAAGCAGCCATATTTTTCAGCGCGTGTTGCGCTTGAAGAACAAGTGAGAATGCATGAGATTCAGCAACTCAAGTGATTGGCAAGTAAATCAGTACAAGGTACCCCACTTGTTCAAAAAATGGAACGTGATAGACAGTGAGATGAACACGGAGTAATCCAGTCTTCTGTGTAGAGAGTGGTGGGGCCGACATCGGCACGCAAAAGAACGCTACAATCCTCTCTTGTTACTTGCTTTTTGCTTCTACCCATCCCATGTACCTCCCATTTATTTGTCCAAATAATAGGAGAAGTTGGGTCCGGGACCGCAAAAATCCCAATCACCGGAGACGATGTTTGGATGAGGTGCTTGCGCTTGAGGCGTACACATCTTCCGAAAAATATTTTTAGTCTCCTGACCCCACGCTTTAGCGTCAGCTTCAGTAAAAAGAGTACGAACATTAATTTTTAAAAACTGTGCCCACCAGGCGGCCCAGAATGTCTTAATTTTAGCCCAGCGGCCGGGAGCGATCAGGTCTTGAAATGTAATGTCTTCGTCAAATACTGCCTGAAACAAAGTTTACAAAGGCTGGCCTCTGTCTAATCCAAACCATTGCCATGCACTTTTACCACCTGATTCCAAACGAGGCTGATAAAAGCGAAAGCCGCTTATAGCAGGCCCTGGACGTCGTTTGCCTTTATTACTGATTATATCAGCAAATTCTTGCAAACGAGTTGATTGCTTATAGAAAGGGTGACTTGAATTAATATGGATTCCCATTTTAATTTGTTTCCGGCACCCCGTCTATAACTTCACGAATCAGGTAGTCCACAAAGCGGTGCAGATACGAAGCATCATATGCAGTAAGTCAGGTATATGTCTCTCTAGAGGGACAAACCAGAAAAGAGATTTCTCATCTTTATATTTTTTCCCTTTCGTGTTTACGTCCTCTGACATCCTGTTGATGTTCCATTCTAAGTTAAAGTTATGTCGTTCAGATTTGTGGTAAGTGCAGGGGTAGCAGAAATGATTACTACCTGCTGACTTGTGTGCACACACCGACAGCAGCCACTTCATATCGCCGGTCACGAACAACTTGCACGGGTAGTGAATGCCGGTCTTGCCGGAAGTCCAACCCTTCTGTTCGAGCTCTTGTAACTCGAACAGAAGTGTTCCTAATTCATTCATTAAAGAAAATTATTATTAATTAATTAATACTGCCACTTCAAGTTGTTAAATTCATGTGACTTTAATTAATACGTCAGGTTGAAAAAAAGGCACAAGAACTTAACATTAATTGCCTCCCATCCAACCTGACTAAGCAACGAGTGAGAAAGCTGCGCAAGTTCGATGAGAAACTTGGGACCTTGTTGCAATTAGGCATCCTTTCTCGTCGAACTCTTGGAAACTCAAGAGAGAGAGAGAGAGAGAGAGAGAGAGAGAGAGGGGGGGGGGGGAAAGGGAAAGACAGAGAGAGAGAGAGAGAGAGAGAGAGAGAGAGAGAGAGAGAGTGAGTGCCTGCGTGATCTTTCAGGGCGAGCAAATCCTCGGAACACTTTGAGATGAGGAGGGGAAAGATCCCCTCCTGTGTTGGGTGTGGTAAACCCAAAATTAAGTTACAATTCTCATCTAGAGCAAAGCACTTCATCGTCCAGAGCACTGAGTTTAACGTTGCCCCCGTCTTTCGCCCGTCACCCCCGATCGCGAGGCATAGCTCCTTCAGATATGCCTTTTTCTGCCGCCAACCATCCTCCAACCACTCCATCAATGCACTAACGTCGGCAGAGGCGGAAGTCCCTTCTCGGTTTAAATGGAGTCTGCACTTCTCGTCTACTATGGCGGTATTAAGGGCTTTTCTGTCCTTTACAAGATCGTGACCGAATAGGAAGGGGTGCTTTGTAGCTGTAAGTAAGGTTTTGACCTGTTCGTCCGAAATGACATTGGCTTCCATATGGAGTAAAGTCTGAAAGGCAATGTCCTGGATCTCAGCGGCGGTAGGCTTTTTCTGCTAGTTTTGTACAATGTCTTTGTACATTTCATCATACTCGCACGCCTCCTCCTCACTCAACCGATACTCTTCCGACACACACTGCCTAAACAAGCTGACTGCCTGACCTACTCTCTTCTTTCTCTGCCAGTCTGTGACTCTACTCGTTGTCTCTGTGTCTTTCTCTCGAGTGCGTGGAACACGATAAACAATCACAGTATCATATTGGTGTGTCATATTTATCGCAAAAAATCCGCTCACCCTCACCATCAAAGGCAGCATTCCATCTCACATGCACAGGCTTAGCATCAACAGCAGCAGAATCAGAAGCAGCAGTGTCATAAGGAGCATGCCTGAGTTAGAGATAGTTTTTTCACTCAGCAGGTTGAACATGTTCTGTCTGGGGGGGGGGGGGGGGATTTTGTGGATCATAATCTATTCTAACGTTATAGAAAAGAGACTCGGTCAGTGGCCCCTGGGTTGTGGGCAGTGGCTCATAAACAATTCCGGTTTTCCCCGCCGTGCGAAGGGTCTTGTTCTCGCTGCTCGTGCACATAGATTGCGTTGTCAAGCTTATGTTTTTTTTCAGCCCTGGCTTCGTTACGAATTGTCTGTTCGGATTTGTCAGGATTTTTGTCCCCAACCTTCTTGCGCCTCCAAGATTTGCTTTTCTTCGTAGAAGGCATGAATGACGCCCTCTCATCACTCGACAAAAAAAGCTTAAAAAATTCGATAGGCAACCAAAAAAATTGAGGTCTGCCCTGGCCCGGCCTGAACATTTTTTAATGAAAAAGTCAGACCAAAAACTACACAAACTCCAGGAAAAATATCCTCCTAAACCAGAAAGCAGTTAAAAAAGGTTTATAAATTTAGAAAGCTCGCATCTTGAACTGTTCTCCACCAATTTTTTATACCCTCTTACCTTATCAAAAAAAAAATAATTTCTTTTAATAAATACATATTACCGTTAACACTAGAAATTAAATTCAAATTCAAAAGTAATTTTTTTCTTTCGTGGGGAACAGATTCAGATGTGCTCTTTACAATAAAAAAAGGTGTGTAGAAAAAGGACAAAAACTCAATGAGTAGATTTTGCCTCCGTTTTCATAGTCACTCAGAATGAACATAGAATTACATATGCGAAGCTCAGCTCTAAACTCACAATCTACGTCACAGTTCAGTCGTGTTCGTACTTTGCAACAAAAGTCTGCAACAACTAGAAATATACGTAAATAAACGAAGTGACCGCTTTGCTATTTACTTGTATTTCACCTGCTCTCTGGAGTCAGGACTTAATGCAGCCATAGAGATCTTTAATATTAATAAGAGTTCGTTGTGTAATTACCACTTGGGGTTGTACCCAAACTCACAATTCGAATTTTCCTTTCAAGTGGAAACTGCACACACAGTTATGTGTGCCCTGTCGACAGGTCGATTTGAAAGCAACTCCTACAAGGAAGGTACTACTCAACGAAAGTAGGAGATCAGATGTTATCAAAAACACAATGTCATATGTGAAACTGGCAGATGGTTCACCTGTCTTTGCATTTTGTGTCATCTCTCTGCGATTCTGAACTCTATGCAGTCAACCAACACAGTATTGTTAGACCAATGTAATCAATATAATGATCCGAAACTCACTACTAACCGCGTTTGAAGTGGCACATGATGCCCGGCGGCCGGCAGTGGCATCCAGTGGTAGACACTTAGACAATATTGTAGTCTGTTAGTTGTATAATATTGTATTGTATTGTACAATATTGTATTAATTTTAATACAATAACCAGTGAAGTTGAAAGTCTGTTCATAAGGCATGGTTTTACATATTAATATTATAAAAAAGTTTAAGCTAAAAAAAAAGTTTTCCATAATATAAAAAAAGGACGGTTCAAGCTATAAAAAAGTTTGCAGTCGGAGCTTGAACTGTTTTTTTTTTGTAATTTGAACTTTTTATACAGAAATATTTTTTTAAAAATATAAATAGAACTTTTTTTATAAATCAAACTTTTTAAATTTTTTTCAAGTTTATTATTAATACTATTACTATTCAAGTAGTATTATTGTATTATTATTATTATTATTATTATTATTCTTATTCTTGACACCGTGATAGCCCAGTGGTCAAGTTCTACCATCTGGGCCCTGTCGCCAGTTCGATTCCCGTCGGTGCCACCAGTATTTTCATTGAACATACCGGTCTATTTCTGGACCAGTATTTTCATTGAACATACCGGCCCGTCTGGAAGTGTTGGAACTGCCCTTGCGGGGGTGTCATTAGAGCTTATCGTCAATTCTTCGTACTCCCCTCACGGGTGAGACGATGGAGGCGCATGTGCAGAAATGCATCAGCCATTGACAGAGAAGCACTATTATTCTTATTCTTATTCTTCTTCTTCTTCTTCTTCTTCTTCTTCTTCTTCTTCTTCTTCTTCTTCTTCTTCTTCTTCTTCTTCTTCTTCTTCTTCTTCTTCTTCTTCTTCTTCTTCTTATTATTATTATTATTATTATTATTATTATTATTATTATTATTATTATTATTATTATTATTACTATTATTATTATTATTATTATTATTATTATTATTATTATTATTATTATTATTATTATTATTAATGGAGGCACATGTCCAGGATCTGGATCTGATGCTATAGTCTGAGGAAGCCTATTATTATTATTATTATTATTATTATTATTATTATTATTATTATTATTATTATTATTATTATTATTATTATTATTATTATTATTATTATTATTATTATTATTATTATTATTATTATTATTATTATTATTAATTATTATTATTATTATTATTATTATTATTATTATTATTATTTTGGACACCGTGATAGCCCAGTGGTCAAGTTCTACCATCTGGGCCCTGTCGCCAGTTCGATTCCCGTCGGTGCCACCAGTTTTTTCATTGAACATACCGGTCCGTCTGGACCAGTATTTTCATTGAACATACCGGCCAGTCTGGAAGTGTTGGAACTGCCCTTGCGGGGGTGTCATTAGAGCCTATCGTCAATTCTTCGTACTCCCCTCACGGGTGAGACGATGGAGGCGCATGTGCAGAAATGCATCAGCCATTGACAGAGAAGCACTATTATTATTATTACTATTATTATTTCTCGGAGTGTTGACTGTGATATATTTGAGGGTAACACCTGATGATAAAAACTTAGTCACGCTTGTTTATCAGAGCTCCAGCCCAATGGCCTTACGGCGTTAAACTGTGATGCTAACTCAAAACCATTTGGTGGATGGTGCTGGGGAGGAGGGTCGTTGGGCGCCTGTCGAAGATCTTAAACTCCGCTATGCCGGTTGATAGCCCGTGGACCCAGCGGATACCAAATTGTTATGGGTGGGGTTTTGAGGTAGTTCTAGCAACCATGCTTGGTGTACGCACTTGCACATACTGCAACGTTTTGCAAGAGGTTGTTGGGACTGCGGAATAACCTCGGCTTAGTGTAGTCTTGCCCTCAGGAGCTCCATCGGTGGTCCCTATAATCAGTCGAAAGACGGACTAGGTGGGGATGGAGCATCTCGAACAAGGGCATGGAGGCTCATGTCCGGAAACGGATTGTGCCATCAGCTGCATCAGTATGCTATGCCTTAGAGGAAGTAAGTATTATTATTATTATTATTATTATTATTATTATTATTATTATTATTATTATTATTATTATTATTGGCCCTGTCGCCAGTTCGATTCACGTCGGTGCCACCAGTATTTTCATTGAACATACCGGTTCGTCTGGAAGTGTTGGAACTGCCCGTGCGGGGGTGTCATTAGAGCCTATCGTCAATTCTTCGTACTCCCCTCACGGGTGAGACGATGGAGGCGCATGTGCAGATTTGCATCAGCCATTGACAGAGAAGCACTATTATTATTATTATTATTATTATTATTATTATTATTATTATTATTATTATTATTATTATTATTATTGATGGAGGCGCATGTGCAGATTTGCATCAGCCATCGACAGAGAAGCACTATTATTATTATTATTATTATTATTATTATTATTATTATTATTATTATTATTATTATTGCTGTTGACATTCAAGACAACAACAAAAATTAGTTTTTCATTTTTGTGTCAGATTTTCATTTTTGTGACAGTTTTTCATTTTTGTGACAAAAATTCAAATTTTCAAATTTAACGGTAACATTTCGCGAAAATTTACGATATTTTGCGGACGAATATAGCAGTTAATTTGAAAAATTCAAATTTTCACCCAAAATCAAAATTCCAACCAAAACTGAAATTCCAACCAAAACAGAAAAATCAATTTTTTTTGATGTCTTGAATGTCAACAGCAATATTATTATTATTATTATTATTATTATTATTATTATTATTATTATTATTATTATTATTAGGGAGTACATAGGCCTTCGGTCCCTTTCCATGGGCTGATTTGTATAAAGCTCCTAGAGTAATGTTCTATGCCGTCACTTCCTTTATTCCACCGATTGGTGTGGAGACTTTCCTTATGGAATGGAGGACTGGATGCACATGGCCTTTTAGCTCAGCAATTGGCAGGAGATACATTATTATTATTATTATTATTATTATTATTATTATTATTATTATTATTATTATTATTATTATTATTATTATTATTATTATTTTATACATATTCTAATGAAAAGTGTCTTTACTTGAATGTCGTTAGTAATACCACTAAAAATCCATTGGCCAGTGTCCTCTTCAACACTTCCCACTTACAGGTAATCCAAAAAGGTAACTTATCCTCACATGCTCATCAAGTTGCTTCATCGGGGCACTGATTGATTGAAGCGTAAGTGGAGGCCAAGGAGTAGTGGCATCCTCGGCCTTGCAATCCCTCCAGAGCTGTTAATCTGTGGAGGACTGATGGAAGAATTTCAGCTCAGGCAATGACAGGGAAGCATAGCAAAAAAACGACAAGGCTAGCCACAATGAATTTTCCTGTTTTGTCACGGTAAACCTTTCCGTGGCACAGTCAGTAGAGATCATATCAATAGAATCATATCAATAGTACAATGAAACACAAAGCAGGAACACACTGGAGACACGGAAAACAAAAACAAAACTTTTAATTAATAAATCAAGTTGTTACTGTGATATTTAATAAGAAAAAACCACTAAACCCAAAACAGATACGAACATACTGACAAAACAAATATTCTTGCTGATATCAAAATTCGTTCAGCAGGAAAACACAGAGAGAGAGAGAGAGAGGGAGGGAGGGAGGTTGGAATTTGTGGAATCCTTGAGTTTATTCTCGGGGACGTTCAAGTGGCAAACTAACCAACTTTGATGTCATTTTTTGCTGCCAGTATTGGTGGTATAATAATTCTGAAGGCACCGCTTGAAGCTCTGAATCAGGACAAGGGCTTTCGAATGGCATGCTCGACATTGTCATATCTTACATATTGACTTAGAAACATTTCTTTAAAGTTGGACAGTATTGCCATTTGAATATCCACGATAATATTAATATCCATGAAAAAGAGGAGAGAGAGGGGGGGGGGGGTAGGGGAGGAGGAGTAATACACATCTAATCAATTAACTGACACACTTACTAGTACCATAAATAATAGCAAGTCTTTTTCTAATACCAAAGAAAAAAAAACCGTTCCGTGGAAAAGAAAGAAAAACGGAGAAGTAAACTAACTACCAGGCTTTTCTGGTGACTGGTCTGTGGGTGGGGTAGCATTGGGCTCACCATCTGTGGCTGCGGTGGCACTTGGCCCAGCGACCGCGCCCTGCATGCAGATACAGAGAGAGCGATATATATATATATATATATATATATATATATATATATATATATATATATATATATAGAGAGAGAGAGAGAGAGAGAGAGGGATGAATACTGTTATCGGGGAACGAAGTGGCAAAACCAACCCAACTTTGATCTCACTTTTATCTGTCAACAGTGATGCTATTATGATATTAAGTCTGAAGGCACCACTTGAAAGCTCGGGACCAGAACTTTGAAATGGCGTGCTTAACATGGTCACATCTTGCATATTGACTTCGAAAACGTTTGTTCAAAGCTGGATAGTGTTGCCACTTGAAAGTACCGGACATTCAGGTAGCAAAATCATCCGATCTGAAAGTGAAAATTAAAAGAAATAAAACGAAGATAAGATGAAGATAGGATGAAGATGGAACCAAGGCCTAGATGGAGCCAAGATGGAATCAGGATGGTCAAGATTCTATCTGAAATAAAGCTATATCTTTGCAAACTAAAATCAGAAACCAATTAATCTCAATAAATATCCTGATTCCATCTTGGCTCCATCTTGGTTCCATCTTCATAGTATCTTCATCTTATCT
>WBZZ01000973.1:102500-105000 GCA_019918135.1 Paulinella micropora | reverse complement strand
GTGAACAAACCTACGTGCCCTTACCTGAAATGAATCGCCCACCTCTACCAACTGTCCCCTTTGACCTCAAGCCACCGTCCTTCTTGGAAACCAAAAGATCTGTGTTTGCCAAGCGTAATGGTGCAGCCCCTGGCAGAGATAGTATTAGCTACCTTGTTTACAAGAGACTTCCCACCGCTTTACTTTTCTTACACAAACTCATTGTCAAGTGTTGGACAACTGACGTAGCTAATAGCTGGGCCCAAGCTGCTATCTCCCTCCTTCATAAGGACGGCGATCCACTTCAGGCCTCAAACTATCGTCCGATTGCTCTGACAAGCTGCTCGGGTAAGGTATTTTTCTCTTTGTGGTCAAAACGCCTAGAGAGTTTTTTGCTAGATAACAAGTACTTTGACAGAGCAAAACAAAAAGGTTTCCTCCGTAACGTTGCAGGATGCCCCGAGCACATTGCTACTACAAAAGCTACCATCAGAAATGCAAAAGATCACTATCGCCAACTGGTCATAGCATGGATTGACCTACAAAACGCTTTTGGAAGCGTAAACCACAACTTGATCCAGTTCGCTCTCTGGTGGTACCACTTGCCCCCTATGTTTGCTCGCATAATCTTTTTATACTACGAACTCTTAGTAGCCACAATCGAAGGGAAAGATTGGTCATCAGAACCCTTTGTTTTTGCTGTTGGCGTTTTTCAAGGATGCTGCATTTCTCCTCTCCTTTTCAACATAGTTTTCAACCTACTCCTTGACCTCCTATCATCCTTGACCAAAAACAACGGTTATCATTTCAAGCATAAGACCTCAACAGATGAAGTCATCGTGCACGAAGCTGCTTATGCTGACGACCTCAAACTACACTGCCGATCCCCGAAACACTGTCAATCGTCCATCAACATGATTGACAAATTTCTGTCATGGTCCAGAACAATGGCCGCGAAACCGCCCAAATGCAAAAGCCTTGCTTTCAAATACTGGACTAAAGCCGACGACCATAAGGGTCTCAAACGATTATTGCCGATCTCGTTCCCACCTTTCGACCCCGCCCTTACTATTACTGGCAAACCGATTGACTTCATCGCTGACAAGCCTTTCAAAGACCTCGGATGGATTGTCTACCATGACCTCAGCGAAAACGAACAACGTGCAGCAATCCAAAAGAAGTTCATTCTTTCTATGCAAGCCATCGATAGCTGCTCGATCAATGGCTTTATGAAACTGTGGCTATACCAGCACTACGCTGTCCAGTCACTTGCCTGGCCATTTCTCACTTATGACCTCTGCTTATCTTTCGCCAAAACCCTTGAGAAAATTGCGACCCGCTTCCTCAAAAAATGGGCCAATATCTACAAAAGAGCTCTGGTCTCTTGCCTTTACCGCCCACGCTCGAAATTCGGTCTACAGCTCCAATCCATCGTCTCTTTTTACCAGCGACTTCAAATCAACCGTGCTCAAATGCTGAAGTACTGCCCAGATAAACACCTCTCGTCCATTTATGCGATGAACCTGATGAAACACGAAACATTTCGAACTATCTGGAAACCAGAGCCTATGCTCGAAAAGCTTGAGGCACAAGTTGATTTTGAATTCAAACATCGAGGCCAATCCGATCATCTCGGACTTGGCCATGGTCGCTACCCAAAAGAACATTCCATCACAGACCGCAAAGACAGGGTTTTAGAATTAGCTGCTGAGACAATACTTGAGACAACCACAGTGCATGACATGGACAAAGCCATGCAAGGGTGCTTCCTTCGTTTTGAAGACGCATGCCCTTTCGACCTCTCCTGGGCTCGCCTCATCGGAACCCGTAATCCCCGTTTAATCTCTTGGGTCATCAACGCAAGCACAAACTCGGTTATTACCCCCGACCTTAGACGTCTGTGGGGAATCATTCCCAACAAGTGTGCCCTCTGTTCTGGTCAAGCACATCTATGCCACATCCTCTCCGGTTGCCATGTTGCCCTCAAGCAAGGCCGCTATACCTGGCGTCATGACTCTGTGCTCTGCACTATTGAAGCTCCCCTTCAAAAACACATCGAGAGCCATAACAAACGCTCCCCTATAGACCAAAATGAATCAAAGTCTATGTTTGTGAAAGAGGGCGAGCAGAAGCCTAAGGGACAGTCATTTCATCGACCATCCCTGCTTGACACTGCAAACGATTGGCAACTCCAAACCCAATACACCGGTTCTGAGCAAGCCTTTCCTGTCCACATTTGTGTCACTGACCTCCGCCCCGATATCGTTGTCTGGTCACTGTCTACCAAGATATGTATTCTGATCGAGCTAACGTGCCCGGTCGAGGAAAACATCCTTGACGCACGAGCATACAAGACCAACCGATACAACGAGCTCAAATCTCAAATCGAGGACAACGGATGGACCTGCCACCTTCGACCAATCGAATGCGGGGCTCGCGGCATGGTATCGTTCTCTGTGCATCGATGTTTCCGCGCCTTGGGTTTTTCCCATCCCCAATCCAAATCCCTTTGCTTCAAGCT
>WBZZ01000973.1:75000-82500 GCA_019918135.1 Paulinella micropora | reverse complement strand
TATGTATGTATGTATGTATGTATGTGTGTGTGTGTATGTATGTATGTATGTATGTATGTTTTATGTATGTTTTATGTATGTATGTATGTATGTATTTATGTATGTATGTATGAATGTAAGTAATGTAATGTAATGTAATGTAATGTAATGTAATTGTAATGTAATTGTAATGTAATGTAATGTAATGTAATGTAATGTTATGTAATGTACGTACGTATGTACGTATGTATGTGTGTCTGTGTGTCTGTGTGTCTGTGTGTATGTATGTGTGTATGTACGTACGTACGTACGTACGTGTACTACGTACGTGTACGTGCGTACATACGTGGGTACGTACGTACGTGTACGTGCGTACATATGGGTACGTACATACGTACGTACGTATGTATGTATGTATGTATGTATGTATGTAATGTATGTATGTATGTATGTATGTACGTATGTACGTATGTGTGTACGTATGTGTGTACGTATGTATGTAAGTATGTATGTATGTATGTATGTAATGTATGTAATGTATGTAATGTATGTAATGTTTGTAATGTTTGTAATGTTTGTAATGTATGTAATGTATGTAATGCATGTAATGCATGTAATGCATGTAATGTATGTAATGTATGTATGTATGCATGTATGTATGTAGGATCAGTTTGTGGTAGTGTCGGGGTACATTCGCGACTTGCCGCCGGACAAAGACAGCAAACACAGGAGGTCGGAACCTGGTCTATCTATCTATCTATCTATCTATCTATCTATCTATCTATCTATCTATCTATCTATCTATCTATCTATCTATCTATCTATCTACTATATACACTTGGACTAACGGCTTCCTTTTCTTTCTCTTCTTCCTTATCCTCCCACTCTCCATTCCTAGATTGCCTTTTTCTTCAACGTCCTTCCTCCTCTTCTTTTTCCAGAACACAGTCTACCCGTGATTCCCATCCCGGACACATGCACAGTACACAAATTATTGTTTGATGTGAAACTGCGTTCCTTTGCAAGGACTACATTCCTTTGCGACATCTCATCTATCTATCTATCTATCTATCTATCTATCTATCTATCTATCTATCTTTCTGTCCGTCCGTCTGTCTGCTATCTATCTATCTATCTATCTATCTATCTATCTATCTATCTATCTATCTATCTATCTATCTATCTATCCGGGGGGCTAGGCACTCGGGCAAGTCTTCAGCTATGTCTTGCTCGCACATCCACACCCCCCTTACAGCCCTGCACCAGCTGTGTTTCGGATTTGTCGCAGCTGGTGCAGCGTGTCTGGCCAGGGCTGATGACTACCCTTCGTGGGCCCTTGATACACTCTCAAACTGTTCGGGAAAGCCCTAAGAGCCTTCGATACCGCGGCCTGTGGGAAACCGCAAGGTGCAGTAGGCGAGGTAACGCTCGTCGGATGGTAAAAACTCGAAGGATATGGCCACGCAGGGAATATGGGTAAGGGTAAGCCGCAGGCAAGTCCCTTCTTGTGAGGCTACCCCGCGCACCGCTCCTAATCGGTTGAACCGCTGCTCCGCTAAGCGGACCCGGTAGTCATCCGTCGCCGCTGTCAAGTGGTAGCCTGGCAAATGGGATTTTCCTGTGTGCTTGTAGGCACATAAGCAGGGAGATCTTAAGGTATAGTCCAAAGTGGTCGCCTTGGATGAAGCTCGAGGGTTGGTGTACCCCTCGGGCCCGAGCCTTGGCGGGGCACGTGATTACGGACACGTGTCTGGAACCAGTCTGAGCCCTCCAGCCAGGGAGGGTTCAGACTGCACATTTCCGGGGCCTCGTGCCCATCTCCAGCACGCTGCCCAGCCACCAAGTGGTGGCAAGGTGGAATGGATGCATACGTCTTCGGATATGCAGAACTGATAGTGTGTGTATCTATGCATGTATTTATAAAATGTATTATCATCAATTATAGCTATGTATGTTGTAGCCCGGGGTCCGAGGCTCGAGGAGGGGGGGCGGAGTTAAACCAGCTCAAAACAAGTGAGTCATCTGTAGCAGCAGCAACAACCAGATCGTCTAAGATGCGCGTCTCCAACAACAACAACAACAACAACAACCAAACAAGCATCTCTGCCCCAACTTCTGCCTCGACTCCCTATCGACGCACCGACCCCTCCGAAGTAAACCTACCTTATCCGCCATCGAAAGGGACCAAATCCCGACCAAACAGTCCCCAGATTAAGAACGATGCACAGTTTCGCTCCTTGACTCAGCCCGTTGTCAGCCTCTCTCACCAAAATAAAGGCTCAGTTTTCCCTTCTCATGCCCCTTCCGCTGCTCCGAATTTCGCGGGCAATCGCATAGGCTCCCCTAAGAGGCTGTCTCCCCTTCAACCGCCCCGCCTAGTGCACAGCCGTGCCTATAGTGCTGGTATTTATGGTAGTCATGGTAGCGATAATAAAGCTGGACCGGGCGCGGGAGGCGGCAGTGTGGAGACCTCGCGCCCCCGTGGAAACAGCGACGAGACATCGCGGCCGCGCGGCAACAGCGGCAACAGCAGCAACAGCAGCAGCAGCAGCAGCAGCAACAACAACAACAACGGGGCGTGGGCCGGCAGTACAGAGAACATGTGGGCTGATACACCCCCGGAGGGCACCCCGGAAACCCGTCTCGATCACTTGCAGCAAGTCCCACCAGGACCGGACTCAGCCGACCAGGTCGGGTTGGAAGAAATCCTTGATAGCAATAGCTTATCCACCAGGCGCCTGGCCGACAACGCGGCGGCGGCCAACGAGACAGTGGACGACTATGCTCGCGAACATTTGCTCCCTGTCCGCGTTCGCCGCACCACTTCCACTGAGAAAAGCCCCCAAAGGTCCGCAAGCAGCAGCATCATAACGGACGTGACCAGAAGCTCGCTGCAGGTGCTCTCTCAGTCTCAGTCCAGGCCCGAATCCCCTTTGCAGGAAACACACTTCAGGGCAATTCCCACCAGGCAGTCAATGGACGATTTATTAATATAGTATTTAGTCATATCGGCCTCTACATGTTTTTACATAGTTATTAATATTTCTGGTACTGGTGGCAGTCAGTTTCTTTATAGGACTGATCATTGCTTTTACCTATCTACTTATTTGTATTTCCTTTTTTCAAGTTTAGGCGGGTAGATAGTTCAAATTGATTGAGCCCGTGTTGGGTTCAGTTTCCTTCTGTCTCAATAAAGACCAACTGGCGTCTACAGAATGGGAACCCCTCCCCCGGCAACCTTGTAACGTTACAATTGGTTATGAGCCTTGTGTAGTGCTTCGTCTGCGTAGAGCTGGAGCTATGCTTCAAGCCGCAGGCAAACAGAAATTGGGGGGAGGTAAAGTCTGGGCAGGGAAATCCGTGGGGGTGTTCTTCGGCTACCGTGATGGCGGCAAAAATCAAGCTGCTATGCTGTGGAACATTTTCGGCCCCCGCCCGCACGTAATGCCGCAGTGCATATACCTCAGGAACTACTTTTTTTTTTAGTGTTTTTTTCCGCGTTTGCGTTGAATTTTTTTTTTTCGTGCGTTCGTTCGTTAGTATTAATATTGCTGTTGACATTCAAGACAACAAAAAAAATTGATTTTTCTGTTTTGGTTGGAATTTCAGTTTTGGTTGGAATTTTGATTTTGGGTGAAAATTTGAATTTTTCAAATTAACGGCTATATTCGTCCGCAAAATATCGTAAATTTTCGCGAAATGTTACCGTTAAATTTGAAAATGTGAATTTTTGTCACAAAAATGAAAAACTGTCACAAAAATGAAAATCTGACACAAAAATGAAAAACTAATTTTTGTTGTCTTGAATGTCAACAGCAATAGTAGTTCGTTAGTTCGTGATCGCTTTTTGACGTTACGCTTTTTTGACGTTACGTCTAAATTCAAGTTTCTTTTTCGTATCCAATTATGCAGGAATTGAGCAGCCGGACACTCAAGAATTATTCAGAAATTGAGCAGCAGGATAAGAAAATTACTGCATTGTGAATAGCAAGTGCAAAAGGATTGCTTTTTCGTTGATTTTTTTTTTTTTTTTTTTTTTTTTTTTTTTGAATAAAGTTTGAAAAAAGCGGGTGATGGCGAGAGTGTGAGGCGAGCAAACTCTGTGACAGTCAGGGAATTTCCTAGACTTTTGAAACTACATGACGAAGTACATGTGTAAGCACTTGTCGTTTCCTACTTGCACCGATGTACCGACGTCATGTGTAAGCATTTGTCGTTTCCGATTTACACATGTACCGTAGGCTTCGTCATGTACCGTAGGCTTCGTCATGTCACGGTAAGCACTTGTCGTTTCCGACTTACACATGTACTTCGTCATATAGTGTTTAAAGTGTCAAGGAAATCGAATTTCAAGGCCGCACCGCAAGGTAATTTTTTTTTTTTTTTTTTTTTTTTTTTTTTTTTTTTTTTTTTTTTGCGTTGGCAGTTGCTGTCGATCAAAGTACGTGACATATATCGGAACAGTTGAAAACTTGTCACAGTAAACCAGCCAATCGGAAATGTCAGAAGATTCAGATCGGACCAAGAGCAGCCTCCGCAATCAATCAAGAAAGCTAAACAGCGTCACAAGATGATTACGATACTACTAGTTGAATGAGATCTGATTCACCCATGAAGACTGGGAAATATTATCCTGAAACATCAAGTGGCAAAAATCGAGCAGGATGTCTAGAATGCAAACAACAGATTTCAGCGAGAAATATCGCCGATGTTTGGAAAAGTCATGGAAACATAGATTGGCAAAATCATGGATAAGGCGGTTGTGCTCCGTGTATTGGAGTCGTCGTCGCAAGAGGTCGTAGACAAGTACTTGTCTTCGTTGGCGAATAAAGTGACGAATATAAACTCGGGGCCATCATTCAAGGCTACGGCTATATCCCGAATATGAACAACCACAGTTGTCCCTACAACCGTTCGAACTCTCCGATGACGAACGGAAAGCAATCCAGATCCAACTCCGAGTCGATCGCGAGCGAGACGCTTCCCCCCCTCGACCAACCAGAGGAGCGATACCGCTCATCCTCGCAGTCCAGTACTGAGAATGATTTCATGTGACAAGTAGAGGCGGACGAGGATGGGGTGTTTTGAGACCCTCCAGATGGGGTTGTATATATCTTCAATTAGACACTTCTTTCTATAACAACTTCGTGCTGGCTCGATCATACAAATGTATATAAATATACAAAAATAGTCCACCAAGGACAACAAAAACGAAACAACAATCTAGACTGGCAAAGCGCCCGTTCATCCAAACAAATGGACGAGCATGTAACTCGGTTGTTATGGAAGCTGATGCGCGCATGTTCGAAGCCGACCTCCCCCTCGAACGCCCAACCTGGGACCCCAGGCCAACAAACCCTCACTCCAACCACGCCCACCCAATCCAGTGCAGCCACAAGCCCAAGCCAGCAACTCGGCACCTAGTGCCCCCCGCCAACCCACCACCAACCAACCATCTTACGTGCTTAGATTGGTCGTACCAACCAAAACCCCCTACTATGATTCACCGGAGGACCAGAATCACCACCAAACACGCCCTGATGACTTGGAACCCGGGCCGTAGCAACAGCAAAAGACAACAGACGGAAACCTGTACATAGTCGACGACACCACCGCGAAATCAACAAGATTCCGGCAACCCATACGAAAAACCAACTATTGCCTCAGGAGTATGAACGTGATCAACAAGTACCTACTAAAACCAGAAAAACCCAACGTCCATCATGACCACTTGCGAAAGACTAACGAGTATCCGAAGAATATGCGAACGTTCGACCAACCTGAATCCAACCAACTAAATCAATATCTCTGGAGAATCTACCCCCCCGACTGTCTTGAAACTACCCTTTCATACAGAAGGCTGCCCACACGTGTTCGGCCAGTCGCGCTCGACCACATGTCTTTCCCCTTTTGAAAGTTCCGGTCCTCGGATTCGGTTCCCACTCAGTTAGGGGTTAAGCGTCGTATTGATTGCAAGTTACTTGTGATACGGTAGTTGTCACGGTTCGGAGCCAACACGTGGACGCAAATGAGGCCTGACAACAGTCCTTATTGGTTTACGAATACTCATTAAAACCCCCCCCCCCCCCTAGAAGTGAACCGTTACACTTTTTAGATAGGAATATATTATCGTTAGGCAGGACAACGGGAATTGGCTGGTGTTTGCATTGGTTGTTTTTGGCTCCGCTAGTCTCCCACATTTTCCACCATCTTTGATCCTTATTCAAATAAGCTGAGCGAGGAAGATTGTGTTATTGGCGGAGTTGTTGGAATTGGTTCAGTAAAAGGAAAGGCATCAATATGTATATAAATATATTCTTTTAGAACCGAACCGGTAAAAGTATGTTTTGGCATTTGTGCAGGTTACGGACGTAACGAATTGTGTCAGTTGACACTGTCAAAGGGACACTCAGTTTTTAAAGGTTTGAAGCCTACTACGGTTTCCCTCTGGCTTGTTGTTTGGGTTCAATTCTGACTTCCCTTTATATTATTCGGAAGTGGAGGTTAGCTTTGAATCAGTTGTGTTCATCATTAAATTCTGCTTTTCCTTGACTGCGGATCGTAAGGGTAAGACCAAGGGTCTTACTACAGTTACAATATTAATATTTCTGGTACTGATGGCAGTCAGTTCTTCTATAGGACTGATCATTGCTTTTACCAATTTACTCATTTGCATTTCCTTTATTTTAGTTTAGGCGGATAGATAGTTTAAATTGATTGAGCTCGTGTTGGGTTCAGTTTCCTTCTGTCTCAATAAAGACCAAGTGGCGTCTACAGAATGGGAACCCCTCCCCCGGCAACCTCGTAACGTTATTAATACAATGGCAATAGCACCGTCCTTCGCAAGCAGCTGCACAGGCAGTATTATATAATATTAACTGAGCTCGACCGCGTGCCCCCCCCCCCCCCCCCCCCCCCCCCCCCCCCCCCCCCCCCTTCCCCCCGGGCCGGGGACACCGCGCGGCCCCAAGATGAAGAGTTGTGTTCTTCATTGCAAGCAGCATGTCTTAGAAACAGTGAGTTAGTACAAGCGTGTGGCGGCGAGGTACATCCAGCCCCGAACTTTTTTGTGTCTACGTCTGCTACGTGTATTAGGTATTGTAATATTAATATTTATGTATTTTTCCTGGATTTCAAGTTGCATTGGTAATGAATCATTATCATTTTGTAATTGCAATAATAAAATGTACGGTATTAATATATATTGATGGTCAATAATTAAGCTGAATGTTCCTCAGTACTATGGTATTTAATCCTCTACTGCGGCTTCGACGGCGCAGACTCTCGGCGCGTGCTCACCACACCGGGCCAAGGTCGCAGGCTGTGACCGGGCCGGACTGACGTGCACGTCATGACGTGTGTGTAGGTGACTGACGTGCACGTGCGTGACGTGTGCACGTGACTGACGTGCAGATGATGTGCAGATGATGTGCAGATGATGTGCACGTGGCTAGCTGAGGCTATCGGCCCGGTCCTTGCTGCACAGCACAGCACACACACACACACACACACACATACACA
>WBZZ01000973.1:65000-72500 GCA_019918135.1 Paulinella micropora | reverse complement strand
CTGGAAGTGTTGGAACTGCCCTTGCGGGGGTGTCATTAGAGCCTATCGTCAATTCTTCGTACTCCCCTCACGGGTGAGACGATGGAGGCGCATGTGCAGAAATGCATCAGCCATTGACAGAGAAGCACTATTATTATTATTATTATTATTATTATTATTATTATTATTATTATTATTATTATTATTATTATTATTATTATTATTATTATCCCCGAAAGGTGTTGGTGAAGGGGGTGGGGGGTTTGGGGGGAGGGGGAAAATGAAAATTGTGTACCCCCCCACCCCCCCAGCATTTCCGCACCCCTGTCCGAATAAATCATGGTTTGTGGGAACGAGGAGGAGTTCGGAGCTCATATTTGCAGGGTGGCTAGCCCCAGAATCGATGTTGATGCTGGTATATATTTTTTTTGAATTCTTTTAAATATTTGCGTTAGGGCAGTGTCCTGCATGCCAAAATTCCTTGTTTTTTTGGCCTTTTTTTGCACCCCCCATCGGAATAAATCATGCTTTGTGGGAACGAGGAGGAGTTGGGAGCTCATATTGGCAGGGTGGTTAGCCCCAGACTCGATCTTAATGCTGATAAATATTTTTTTGGAATTCACGCAAATATTTGCGTTTAGGGCAGTGTCCTGGATGCCAAAATTCCTTGTTTTTTTTCGCACCCCAATCGGAATAAATCATGGTTTGTGGGAACCAGGAGGAGTTGGGAGCTCATATTGACAGGGTGGCCAGCCCAGACTCGATGTTGATGCTGATATAATTTCTTTGGAATTCACGCAAATATTTGCGTTAGGGCAGTGTCCTGAATGCCAAAATTCCTTGCTTTTTTTAGCCTTTTTTTGCACCCCCATCGGAATAAATCATGGTTTGTGGGAATGGGGAGGAGTTGGGAGCGCATATTGGCAGGGTGGTTAGCCCCAGACTCGATCTTGATGCTGGTATAATTTTTTTGGAATTCACGGAAATATTTGCGTTAGGGGAGTGTCCTGAATGCCAAATTTCCTTGTTTTTTGGAAGTACTTGCCGGTGCCTCCGGCAATTGAACTTACCCTGTCGACGGGGCAGGGGGGGTCCGGGGGGCCCTCCCCCCGGGAACCCCAGCCCTGTGATTGTACGTACCCGTTCTGGTCGCGGGTGGCACCCACACCAGAAAATTAAGGTTTTTTGCCACCAGGCGCCCTTTGCGGCACCTCCGGCAATTCAAAGTGCCCTGTCGAAGTGAGAGGGGGGGTCCGGGGGAGCCCTGCGATTGTACGTACCCGTTCTGGTCGCGGGTGGCACCCACACCTGAAAATTGATTTTTTTTTGCCACCAGGCGCCCTTTGCGGCACCCCCGGCAATTCAACGTACCCTATTGAAGGGAAAGGGGGCGGGAGGTGGGGGGGCCTCCAAAAAGTGATAAGAAGTGGGGCTGGCGGGGTTTGGTGCGTTCGCGCACCGGTAAACCATCCTTTCAGGTGTTGGCGCAGCCCCCAGTTATTATTATTATTATTATTATTATTATTATTATTATTAGTAAATCTGCCTTGGAGTGTTGACTGTGACATATTTGAGGGAAATCCAGATGAAAAAACCTAGTCACACTTGCTAAACAGAGTTCCAGCCCAATGGCCTCAAGGCGTTAAACTGTGACGCCAACTCATAACCCTTTGGTGGTAGATGCTGGGGAGGAGGGTCGTTGCGCGCGTAAAAGATCTTAAACTCCGCATATGCTGGTTGATAGCCCAGGACCCAGCAGACACCAGATTGTTATGGGTGGGGTTTCGAGGCAGCTCTAGCAACCGCGCTTGGTGTATGCACTTGCACATGCGGTGACGTCTTGCAAGAGGTTGCTGGGACTGCGGAATAACCTCGGCTTAGTGCAGTCTTGCCCTCAGGAGCTCCATCGGTGGCCCCGATCATCAGGCGAGAGACTGACACGGGGGGGTGGAGGACCTCGAACAAGGGTATTGGAGGCTTATGTCCGTTGAGGATATGCCATTAGCTGCATCAGTACGCCTCAGATATAGTATTATTATTATTATTATTATTATTATTATTATTATTATTATTATTATTATTATTATTATTATTATTATTATTACTATTACTGTATAATAATAATAATAATAATAATAATAATAATAATAATTATTATTATTATTATTATTATTATTATTATTATTATTATTATTATTATTATTATTATTATGAAATTACTACTACTATTACTATTATTATTACTATTATTATCATTATTACTATTATTATTATTATTATTATTATTATTATTATTATTATTATATCATTATCATTATTATTATTATTATTATTATTATTATTATTATTATTATTACTATTATTATTATTATTATTATTATTATTATTATTATTATTATTATTAATATGGACACCGTGATAGCACAGTGGTCAAGTTCTACCATCTGGGCCCTGTCGCCAGTTCGATTCCCGTCGGTGCCACCAGTATTTTCATTGAACATACCGGTCCGTCTGGAAGTGTTGGAACTGCCCTTGCGGGGGTGTCATTAGAGCCTATCGTCAATTCTTCGTACTCCCCTCACGGGTGAGACGATGGAGGCGCATGTGCAGATTTGCATCAGCCATTGACAGAGAAGCACTATTATTATTATTATTATTATTATTATTATTATTATTATTATTATTATTATTATTATTATTATTATTATTATTATTATTATTATTATTATTATTATTATTACTATTATTATTATGGACACCGTGATAGCCCAGTGGTCAAGTTCTACCATCTGGGCCCTGTCGCCAGTTCGATTCCCGTCGGTGCCTCCAGTATTTCATTGAACATACCGGTTCGTCTGGAAGTGTTGGAACTGCCCTTGCGGGGGTGTCATTAGAGCCTATCGTCAATTCTTCGTACTCCCCTCACGGGTGAGACGATGGAGGCGCATGTGCAGATTTGCATCAGCCATTGACAGAGAAGCACTATTATTACTATTATTATTATCATTATCCCTGAAAGGTGTTGGTCAAGGGGGTGGGGGGTTTGGGGGGAGGGGGAAAATGAAAATTGTGTACCCCCCACCCCCCCAACATTTCCGCACCCCTGTCGGAATAAATCATGGTTTGTGTGAACCAGGAGGAATTGGGAGCTCATATTTGCAGGGTAGCTAGCCCCAGACTCGATCTTGATGCTGATAAATATTTTTTTGGAGTTCACGCAAATATTTGCGTTAGGGCAGTGTCCTGAATGCCAAAATTCCTTGTTTTTTTTTCGCACCCCAATCGGAATAAATCATGGTTTGTGTGAACCAGGAGGAGTTGGGAGCTCATATTGACAGGGTGGCTAGCCCCAGGCTTGATGTTGATGCTGATATAATTTCTTTGGAATTCACGCAAATATTTGCGTAAGGGAAGTGTCCTGAATGCGAAAATTCCTTGTTTTTTTAGCCTATTTTCTGCACCCTCGTCGGAATAAGTCATGCTTTGTTTGAACCAGAAGGAGTTGGGAGCTCATATTGACAGGGTGGCAAGCCCCAGACTCGATCTTGATGCTGATATAGTGTTTGTGAAATTCACGGAAATATTTGCGTTAGGGCAGTGTCCTGAATGCCAAAAATCCTTGTTTTTTTTTAGCCTATTTTCTGCTCTCCTATCTGAATAAATCATGGTTTGTGTGAACCAGGAGGAGTTGGGAGCTCATCTTGACAGGGTGGCTAGCCCCAGACTCGATCTTGATGCTGATATAGTTTTTTTTTTGGAATTCACTCAAATATTTGCGTTAGGGGAGTGTCCTGAATGCCAAAATTCCTGGTTTTTTGGAGTTCTTGCCGGTGCCTCCGGCAAATGAACGTACCCTGTCGACGGGGCAGGGGGGGTCCTGGGGGCCCTCCCCCCAGCCCGGCAATTGTACGTACCCGTTTTGGTCGCGGGTGGCACCCACACCAGAAAATTGAGGTTTTTTCCCACCAGGCGCCCTCCGGCAGTTGAACGTACCCTGTCGACGGGAAAGGGGGTCCGGGGGGCCCTCCCCCGGGAACACCAGCCCGGCGATTGTACGTACCAGTTTTGGTCGCGGGCGGCACCCACACACCAGAAAATTGAGGTCTTGTGCCACCAGCCGCCGTTTGCGCACACCAGAGGAGTTAGCGGCTGAGATTTGGTGTATCCGATACTTCTTGATGAGCTCTCTTCGAAAATATAAAAATTGTGGCGCCGGGTGGCCTACACACCGGGAAATTGAGGTTTTTGCGCCACCAGGCGCCGTTTGCGCACACCCGAGGGAGTTTAAGGCTGATGTTTGGTGTACCCGACACCTGACTGAGAAGCACTATTATTATTATTATTATTATTATTATTATTATTATTATTATTATTATTATTATTATTATTATTATTCCCGATGAAAAAACCTAGTCACACTTGCTAAACAGAGTTCCAGCCCAATGGCCTCAAGGCATTAAACTGTGACGCCAACTCATAACCCTTTGGTGGTAGATGCTGGGGAGGAGGGTCGTTGCGCGCGTAAAAGATCTTAAACTCCGCATATGCTGGTTGATAGCCCAGGACCCAGCAGACACCAGATTGTTATGGGTGGGGTTTCGAGGCAGCTCTAGCAACCGCGCTTGGTGTATGCACTTGCACATGCGGTGACGTCTTGCAAGAGGTTGCTGGGACTGCGGAATAACCTCGGCTTAGTGCAGTCTTGCCCTCAGGAGCTCCATCGGTGGCCCCGATCATCAGGCGAGAGACTGACACGGGGGGGTGGAGGACCTCGAACAAGGGTATTGGAGGCTTATGTCCGTTGAGGATATGCCATTAGCTGCATCAGTACGCCTCAGATATAGTATTATTATTATTATTATTATTATTATTGGACACCGTGATAGCCCAGTGGTCAAGTTCTACCATCTGGGCCCTGTCTCCAGTTCGATTCCCGTCGGTGCCACCAGTATCTTCATTGAACATACCGGTCCGTCTGGAAGTGTTGGAACTGCCCTTGCGGGGGTGTCATTAGAGCCTATCGTCAATTCTTCGTACTCCCCTCATGGGTGAGACGATGGAGGCGCATGTGCAGATTTGCATCAGCCATTGACAGAGAAGCACTATTATTATTATTATTATTATTATTATTATTATTATTATTATTATTATTATTATTATTATTATTATTATTATGGAGGGGTGCACAGTATGGCACCCCACGGGAAGAGGAGGTGGTTGGGCCTCTTCCCACTGGTTTCGAGGCTATGTCGTTGTGTTGGCTCCGAGGCTATGTTGTTGTGTTGGTTCCGAGGCTAAGTAGTTGTGTTGGTTCCGAGGCTCTGTTGTTGTGTGGGTTCCGAGGCTATGTCGATGTGGGTTCCGAGGCTATGTTGTTGTGTTGGTTCCGAGGCCATGTCGTTGTGTTGTTTTTTATAAGACATACACCACGTGGGATCAAAGGGGTATTTACATTCCGCGATCTAGGGGTGGTGACGGGTTTCGAGGCGTCCCAGATACTTACCACAAAACGTCCTCATGCGCTGGCAGACCGCATGAAATGTCTGCTACCCCTGTGAGTACCTCCATGCGGGACCTACCCAGTCTCGTGGAGCTCTCACGCGGGGAAGATCAATCATTTGTAGTTGATTTCCTGCAAGGTACCCGACACTGTGCGGGTAGTAGGGACTTCCTTTTGGGGCCTTCTATGCAGGATGGTTAGAGTCACTCTTCCCTCCCCAACATACTCACTGTAGTCCCTGTTGGGTCGAGGGATGGAGGCGCATGGCCCTCGGGCTCAGCCATGACAGATCAATATATATAATATATTATTATTATTATTATTATTATTATTATTATTATTATTATTATTATTATTATTACTATTATTATTATGGACACCGTGATAGCCCAGTGGTCAAGTTCTACCATCTGGGCCCTGTCGCCAGTTCGATTCCCGTCGGTGCCTCCAGTATTTCATTGAACATACCGGTTCGTCTGGAAGTGTTGGAACTGCCCTTGCGGGGGTGTCATTAGAGCCTATCGTCAATTCTTCGTACTCCCCTCACGGGTGAGACGATGGAGGCGCATGTGCAGATTTGCATCAGCCATTGACAGAGAAGCACTATTATTACTATTATTATTATCATTATCCCTGAAAGGTGTTGGTCAAGGGGGTGGGGGGTTTGGGGGGAGGGGGAAAATGAAAATTGTGTACCCCCCACCCCCCCAACATTTCCGCACCCCTGTCGGAATAAATCATGGTTTGTGTGAACCAGGAGGAATTGGGAGCTCATATTTGCAGGGTAGCTAGCCCCAGACTCGATCTTGATGCTGATAAATATTTTTTTGGAGTTCACGCAAATATTTGCGTTAGGGCAGTGTCCTGAATGCCAAAATTCCTTGTTTTTTTTCGCACCCCAATCGGAATAAATCATGGTTTGTATGAACCAGGAGGAGTTGGGAGCTCATATTTGCAGGGTGGCTAGCCCCAGGCTTGATGTTGATGCTGATATAATTTCTTTGGAATTCACGCAAATATTTGCGTAAGGGAAGTGTCCTGAATGCGAAAATTCCTTGTTTTTTTAGCCTATTTTCTGCACCCTCGTCGGAATAAGTCATGCTTTGTTTGAACCAGAAGGAGTTGGGAGCTCATATTGACAGGGTGGCAAGCCCCAGACTCGATCTTGATGCTGATATAGTGTTTGTGAAATTCACGGAAATATTTGCGTTAGGGCAGTGTCCTGAATGCCAAAAATCCTTGTTTTTTTTTAGCCTATTTTCTGCTCTCCTATCTGAATAAATCATGGTTTGTGTGAACCAGGAGGAGTTGGGAGCTCATCTTGACAGGGTGGCTAGCCCCAGACTCGATCTTGATGCTGATATAGTTTTTTTTTTGGAATTCACTCAAATATTTGCGTTAGGGGAGTGTCCTGAATGCCAAAATTCCTGGTTTTTTGGAGTTCTTGCCGGTGCCTCCGGCAAATGAACGTACCCTGTCGACGGGGCAGGGGGGTCCTGGGGGCCCTCCCCCCAGCCCGGCAATTGTACGTACCCGTTTTGGTCGCGGGTGGCACCCACACCAGAAAATTGAGGTTTTTTCCCACCAGGCGCCCTCCGGCAGTTGAACGTACCCTGTCGACGGGAAAGGGGGTCCGGGGGGCCCTCCCCCGGGAACACCAGCCCGGCGATTGTACGTACCAGTTTTGGTCGCGGGCGGCACCCACACACCAGAAAATTGAGGTCTTGTGCCACCAGCCGCCGTTTGCGCACACCAGAGGAGTTAGCGGCTGAGATTTGGTGTATCCGATACTTCTTGATGAGCTCTCTTCGAAAATATAAAAATTGTGGCGCCGGGTGGCCTACACACCGGGAAATTGAGGTTTTTGCGCCACCAGGCGCCGTTTGCGCACACCCGAGGGAGTTTAAGGCTGATGTTTGGTGTACCCGACACCTGACTGAGAAGCACTATTATTATTATTATTATTATTATTATTATTATTATTATTATTATTATTATTATTATTATTATTATTCCCGATG
>WBZZ01000973.1:57500-60000 GCA_019918135.1 Paulinella micropora | reverse complement strand
AAGAGAGAGTGAGAGAGAGAGAGAGAGAGAGAGAAGACCGTCGTATCCTCCTAGCACGTAGATCTGTCCGTGTAGTACGGCCACTGCCCCGCCTGTCACATGGTGCACATTCTATTACTGATTGCATTTGAGTGGGCGAAGCCACCATCTTTTGAACTCTCTGTTCGTTTCAATCAAGAATTAATACTAAGATATATATGAAAGTTTTGAGCGCATCAAACAGAAGCCAGTGACATCCGCTTTCAAATGATGGCTTCAGAAGGATGAGATGAAAGTTGGCTTGTTTAACAACTTGGTATATGTTTGAATGTCAGAAATATTTTTCGATAGGGCTGGCCAATGCGTGGAGATAATGGGACAAAAAGGCAATAGTAAGGCAGTCGGAGGGCAAAAAGGCAATAGTAAGGCAGTTTAAGGGACAAAGAGGCAATAGTAAGGCAGTTGGAGGGACAAAAAGGCAATAGTAAAGCAGTTGGAGGACAAAAAGGAAGCAGTGAGGCAGTTGGAGGGACAAAAAGGCAATAGTAACGCAGTTCGAGGGACAAAAAGGCAATAGTAACGCAGTTGGAGGGATAAAAAGGCAATGGTAAGGCGGTAAACTTGATGAACCAAAAGGCAATAGTAAGGCAGTTGGAGGAATT
Source organism: Paulinella micropora (assembly GCA_019918135.1). Classification (NCBI taxonomy): domain Eukaryota; phylum Cercozoa; class Imbricatea; order Euglyphida; family Paulinellidae; genus Paulinella; species Paulinella micropora. The sequence goes on along the minus strand of WBZZ01000973.1, from coordinate 59,359 downwards.
AAAAAGGCAATAGTAAACTAGTTGAAAAGATGAAACCGGTGCGTTTGGAGATCATAGGAGCCATCCGGACCCACCTAGATAGATAGATAGATAGATAGATAGATAGATAGATAGATAGATAGATAGATAGATAGATAAATAGATAGATAGATAGATAGATAGATAGATAGATAGATAGATAGATAGATAGATAGATAGACCCACCTTCTATTACGTGTGTCGTGTTTTTCACACGTGTCTAGGTAGTGTTTTCCGTCGAAACCTCCCATCACATAGCTAACACACATCACACACACACGTGATACAACTTGTTACACATCACACACACGTGATATAACTTGTTAGAAGCAAGCAAAGTCTTGCTTACGTTTCGAATAACAGCGTCGAAAACAACAAACATAATAGCAACAACAACAAAAACAACAGCAGCAGCAAAACAGTAGTAGTAGCGATAGCAGGAGTAGCAGGAGCAGAAGCAAGAAAAATAACAACAACAGCAACATCAGCAGCAGCAGCAGCAGCAGCACAACAACAACAACGACGACAACAACAACAACAACAACAACAACAACAACAATAACAATAACAACAAAGAACAAAAACAAAGAACAAAGAACAAAGAACAAAGAACGAAGAGCAAAAAAGAAAGAAGGAAGAAGAAAAGAGATAGAAGAAAGAACAAAGAAGAAAGAACAAAGAAGAAGAAGAAAGAACAAGAACAAATAAGCAAGAAGAAAGAAGAAAGAAGAAAGAAACAAAGAAGAAAGAAGAAAGAAGAAAGAAGAAAGAAGAAAGAACAAAGGACAAAGAACAAAGAAGAAAGAAGAAAGAAAGAAAGAAGATGAGGTTGTTTAGCTGACAGTTGGTCGTTGACACAGGCAGCCACTGCACTGCAGCGCTGCGAAGGCAGGTTGGGACCCTAGAGGTGTGTGTGTGTGTGTGTGTGTGTAGCGTGTGCGTATGTGTGTGTGTGTGTGTGTAAAGAGAGAGAGAGAGAGAGAGAGAGAGAGAGAGAGAGACAGACAGACAGACAGACAGACAGGTAGGTAGGTAGGTAGGTAGGTAGGTCAATATCTCCCAGTGGTGTTTTTCCTTGTGGTAGATCTCCACAGTGAATAAAAAAGTGGTAGATTAGTACCTTAGTTGGTAGGTAGGTAGATCGGTTGGTAGAAAGGTAGGAAGGAAGGTCTATAGGTCGGTAGGTAGGTAGGTAGGTAAGTAGGTAAGTAGGTAAGTAGGTAGGTCGATATCTCATACGTGTATCCATCGGTGTTCTTCCTCGTGATAGGTCTCCGCAGTGGATCAAATAGAGCAAGGTTAGTAGGTAGGTAGGTAGGTAGGTAGGTAGGTAGGTAGGTAGGTAGGTAGGTAAGGAAAGTCTAGGAATTCCGGCCACCCCAACTTCCGGCCACTTTGACTGTACCTCGTTTTTCACCGCAAACTAGAGCCTTCATGATTTTTCATTTTTCACAAAATCATAAAGGCTCTAGTTTGCGGTGAAAAACGAGGGTTTACAGTCAAAGTGGCCGGAAGTTGGGGTGACCGGAATTCTTAGACTTTCCTTGGGTAGGTACGTAGGTCGATAGGAAGGTAGGAAAGAAAGTAGAAAAGAAGGTCTATAGGTAGGTAGCTGGGTAGGTAGGTAGGTAGGTAGACAGGTAAATATCTCGTACGTGCGGTGTTTTTCCTCGTGCTAGATAAAATAGAGGTAGGTTAGTTGGTTAGCACGTAGATGAGTAGGTAGGTAGGAAGGTAGGAAGGTAGGAAGGTAAGTCATGGAAAGGTAGGTAGGTAGGTAGGTAGGTAGGTAGGTAGGTCACTAGTTCGTACGTGGTCCCAACGGTGTTGTTGCTTGTGAT
>WBZZ01000973.1:37500-40000 GCA_019918135.1 Paulinella micropora | reverse complement strand
TTGCTGGGACTGCGGAATAACCTCGGCTTAGTGCAGTCTTGCCCTCAGGAGCTCCATCGGTGGCCCCGATCATCAGGCGAGAGACTGACACGGGGGGGTGGAGGACCTCGAACAAGGGTATTGGAGGCTTATGTCCGTTGAGGATATGCCATTAGCTGCATCAGTACGCCTCAGATATAGTAAATCTGCCTTGGAGTGTTGACTGTGACATATTTGAGGGAAATCCCGATGAAAAAACCTAGTCACACTTGCTAAACAGAGTTCCAGCCCAATGGCCTCAAGGCGTTAAACTGTGACGCCAACTCATAACCCTTTGGTGGTAGATGCTGGGGAGGAGGGTCGTTGCGCGCGTAAAAGATCTTAAACTCCGCATATGCTGGTTGATAGCCCAGGACCCAGCAGACACCAGATTGTTATGGGTGGGGTTTCGAGGCAGCTCTAGCAACCGCGCTTGGTGTATGCACTTGCACATTCGGTGACGTCTTGCAAGAGGTTGCTGGGACTGCGGAATAACCTCGGCTTAGTGCAGTCTTGCCCTCAGGAGCTCCATCGGTGGCCCCGATCATCAGGCGAGAGACTGACACGGGGGGTGGAGGACCTCGAACAAGGGTATTGGAGGCTTATGTCCGTTGAGGATATGCCATTAGCTGCATCAGTACGCCTCAGATATAGTATTATTATTATTATTATTATTATTATTATTATTATTATTATTATTATTATTATTATTATTATTATTATTATTATGGAGGTGTGCACAGTATGGCACCCCACGGGAAGAGGAGGTGGTTAGGCCTCTTCCCACTGGTTTCGAGGCTATGTCGTTGTGTTGGCTCGGAGGCTATGTTGTTGTGTTGGTTCCGAGGCTATGTTGTTGTGTTGGTTCCGAGGCTCTGTTGTTGTGTGGGTTCCGAGGCTATGTCGATGTGGGTTCCGAGGCTATGTTGTTGTGTTGGTTCCGAGGCCATGTCGTTGTGTTGTTTTTTATAAGACATACACCACGTGGGATCAAAGGGGTATTTACATTCCGCGATCTAGGGGTGGTGACGGGTTTCGAGGCGTCCCAGATACTTACCACAAAACGTCCTCATGCGCTGGCAGACCGCATGAAATGTCTGCTACCCCTGTGAGTACCTCCATGCGGGACCTACCCAGTCTCGTGGAGCTCTCACGCGGGGAAGATCAATCATTTGTAGTTGATTTCCTGCAAGGTACCCGACACTGTGCGGGTAGTAGGGACTTCCTTTTGGGGCTTTCTATGCAGGATGGTTAGAGTCACTCTTCCCTCCCCAACATACTCACTGTAGTCCCTGTTGGGTCGAGGGATGGAGGCGCATGGCCCTCGGGCTCAGCCATGACAGATCAATATATATTATTATTATTATTATTATTATTATTACTACTACTACTACTACTACTACTACTACTACTACTACTACTACTACTACTACTACTACTATTATTATTACTACTATTATTTCTGGGCTTACTTTCCTACTTACTCATTACGAACTCTCATTCGACCGTCCATTCTATGTGCATGATGCATAAGCAAGACGGGAGACCAAAAATATCAAAATTTTGGCGGTATTCGCGGTGATTTCCGGAAACTTGCCACATTTTCCTCTCCCCTCTCATTTTCTTTCTTCTGTATATGGTGCATGAAGATTACCCTCCCAGAGCTCCGCCAACTTTCCGCAGCATCGAATCATCTCGTTCCCTCTCTCTTCCTCTTTCCCTATCTCTGTCGCGGTCCCTAGATCTATGTATGTATACATGTATGTATGTAATTTATATGATGTAAGTGTTGTATGTCACGTATGTGCTGTAAATAATGTATGTAATCTATGTAATGAACCTGTCTCTTTCCCTCACGCCCTCGTCCGGGTCGCTCTGATTCTGCACAGCTGCGGCTGGGCTGAAGGTGAATGACGAGTCTGGCGATGTGGTGAAAGAATTGGAGGCTGTGGTCATAGTTTGTTCAGTAGAAGAGTCGGTTTTGCCCAACAGCTGGTCCAGGGAAGGAAGAGGAGAGGAAGATGAAGATGAGGAAGAAGCGGAGGAGAAATGGTCGTGCATGATGATTGGTGAGCTATGTAAGACTAAGGGTGAGCCTTGGCCCAAGCCGTGGGGTAAGCCATTGGAGAGGCCATGGCTATGGCTTGTCAGATGGCCAGTCACAGGCGAGCCATTGCCCATGGGCAGGCCCTGGCTAGTCAGATTCCCAGTCAGAGGCGAGCCATGGTGCAGTGCGTGGCTACCATGGCTAGAAGCGGTGGCGGGGCGACGGGAACGGCCGGAATGGATGTGAACGTGGGTAGTGTTGTTGTTGATACTGTTGTTGTTGCTGTTTCTGTTGTTGTAGGGGGCTGGGGAGGGGTGTTGAGGGGATGTACTGCTATTGCAAGGGGAGATGGAGGGAGAAGATTGCGAGTTGTGAGAGCCGATGGTGGACGAGGGGGAGACTTGAGGAGAGGGAGAGTTGGGAATGGGGTGCCCT
>WBZZ01000973.1:12500-17500 GCA_019918135.1 Paulinella micropora | reverse complement strand
ATGTATGTAGAGAGAGAAAGGGGCGCGCTGGGGGTGGTGTGTGTGTTGCGCGTGTGTGTGTGTGTGTGTGTGTTGAAGAGAGAGAGAGAGAAAGAGAGAGAGAGGGAGGGAGGGAGGGAGGGAGAGAGAGAGAGAGAGAGAGGGAGAGAGAGAGAGAGAGATGTTATTCTGTCTTGCTTGACCTGTGCAGAATCTGCTTGAAGGTCGCAATACCAAAGAACGACTAACTTTCTGTTTAAGACAGTTGAAGGTTCTCTCTCTCTCTCTCTCTCTCTCTCTCTCTCTCTCTCTCTCTCTCTCTCTCTCTCTCATTCTCGCTCATACTTAGGTATATCCATAAAATTTTGTTTGCTTGTTGATGTGGTTGTAGCACTATCTGCAGAGCATCAAGGCCGGCAAGGTCCCCTCTCCATAACCTAACCAAGGCACGCTGCTTTCTATATATCTGCTCACCTCTCCACCTGCGTGACCTATCCCATTATAGCTTCTTTTTTATCGATCCACTTATTTGTTTAGCTGCCTAACATATCCAACTTTAGCTGTTTATATATCTATCTACTTATCTCTCCACCTGCATAACCCCAATCATAGCTGCTCTTTTATCTATTCACTTATCTCTCCACCTCCATAATCTATCCAACTAAAACTATCAGGTATGTCTGTCTGTCTGAATGTTTGTCCTAGATCGCACTTCGACACCGCGGCGCTCACCCTTCTTGATATTTTCTCTTAGACTAATATTTCTCCGAACTGCACATTAACCCCTATACCTGTTTTGCTTCCAAAATGGACGTGTCAAAATTTAACTTGACCACAAAACCCGAGAATTGTTATATTTAGCGGGAAAGAAATGTTGCTACAAAATTTGACTGGGCGCGTCCTCTGTGGGAATGTGTGCAAGATTTGCTTGCCCAAGATGAGAAATACGTCTTTGCCTTAGAGCGAAGCACTTACAGTCCTTGCTTCTTGGCTTTAACCTGGCACGGTCTTTGTGGCCTGCAGATAAACAAGACCTTCATGGCTTGGCCTGAGGACGGATCACGAGCGCCGTAGCCGACAAACGACAACACACATAGACATTACCAGGTAAGCCAAGTGAGCAACCACTTTAAAGTGCTTGGTTCTCAGGCAAGACTTGTTTCCATGGCTTGGGCAGTGGTGCTTTTGAATCAAGAAAGAAGACTTGAAAGCTTATGGAAACACAAAGCGCAATCTCATCCACACGCTCAACATTTTTGGAAAGTCTGAGAACAGGGAGGGAGAGAGGAGGGGAAAGGTAAAGCAAATTTAAAGTAATTAAATGAATCAAGTCTGGTCTTGTGCTACTCGTACTTCCTCACCATTGCCACCAACGTCCAGCTGAATCCAGCTAGCTACCAGTATTAGTTGGAGGCCCCGTATTAAATGGCAAAGTCACCCAACTTTGAGCTCAGCTTTCTCGGTCATTAGGAGGGAACTTATGACAACTCTGAAGACACCGTTTGAAAGGTGAAAACGAGGGCTTTCGAAGGATGGATTCAGAATTGTCGTATTGAGAAAAATTAGTTCTGACGTGATCCGATGATTTTGACTTTCACGAGCTCACAGACTGTAGACTACTAAGTTCACAGGCTGGCCATTTCAATGACTGCCACTGTGGCCCGCCGAAATTATTGAGTCCTAGCCGGGGGCCGGTCAACTATTTGAATTCTCTCACACTTGTAAAGGCTAAAGGCTAACACTGAGCTACTACCCGGAAGTCTTTTTTACTACGTGACCCAGGCTTTTCCGATCATAACCGTCACTCAGGCTACTATTAATACCGTTCACCACACAGCGGTGACTGATTTCGGACTCAATCAGCCGGCGGTTGCCACCGTTCAGTCCTCAAGCCTGGTTCAACATCATTTCAGAGTCTACTAGAGTCACTGCTTCCGCGTCACCCACCAGTTACCCCGGCCGGAGTTACCGCCGGTTACTCACCATCATTCATGCCGCTTAGGTAGTTTGATTTGTCCGATATAAGGACTGATAATCATCATATCAAGTTGTACTAGAGTGACAAATTCCACTTAGTGATTACTTGTGAGTCGAACTCAGCCTACGGCCCGGGTGACAGTGCCGGGTGACGGCCACAGCCGCGGCGGCGGGCGGCGGCCGTGACACTAGATCATAGAGTCTCGGACTCCCGTATGATACTTTCAAGTTGCCGGTGACTCTACGGTGGCGGTGGCAGTATTAACTTCACAACTTGATCGCCGCTGAGTCTTCAAGTCACGTCACCTAGAAATAATTTCTGGATAGTGACGCCGGCTCAGTCACGGTATTAATACTTCAGTGAACCACTGAAGTTGGTGCCATCGGACTCCGAGTCTACTAAGCCTCCGGATACAGCCTTATCTCACTCAGTTTTAAGTGGCAAGTTACCCGGGCCTTATCGGCACTCAGCCTAGTTTTGTGCCACTGACCGATGCAGCTAGCGGCGGGCCCGCCCGCGTTATCATATGACTCATGCCATCATAATCACGAGTCTCAGACTCAGGCCCGAAATCACCGTTATTAAATTGCCTAAGTTCCCTTACCGTACTGTGAGACGGTCACGTTTAGTGACTCGTGACAGGCTGCGTTAGTCCCGAGGCCCCGCTGACTCTCGCCGCGGACCCGGGGGGCTCGGACTCCGAAAAAGTCGGTAAATGAGTGCCTCTCTAAATGCACACACTGAGTTGATCGAAGTTTATGAGCCTTGAGGCTCCGCCGGTCGGAGAGCCTCCGGCGGGAGTCAGCTTCACACCGAAGCACTTGAAATGATGCCTCGACCTTAAATAAGGGAGTCACTTATGCCATCATGGCATGATGTTAGAAAGGATATTGCGGTATTTGATTGGCTCATTTCGCGGTTTAGCATTTAACAGGCCAAAATCCTCGCAAGAGGGTCAATTCTATCCAAAAGTCACGTTGTGGCCCGACGCGGCCCATAAGGTTTGCAATAAAACCGGAACTTTCAAGTCACGTATGGGATACGTAATTCTGTGGGGGGGGGGGGGAGGGGGGGACCCTATAGGTTGGTTTTCCAAAAGACAGCGTAGGATAGCCCTTAGCTTGAATGATGCTGAAATATTTGAAGCAGCAGAATGTATTAGAGAGGGTCTAGCTGTAGGGCATGTTAGACAGGAACTCGGAATTCCGCAAGTTTGAAAGGTCAGGTTGAATTATACTATGATGAGGATAACACCCAAACAATTCTTGCAGGCGAACGGGGACTATCCGGACCACGCACCAAACATTTGCCCCTCGAACTACATTTCATCCATCATTCACAGAGAGCTGGTGAGATAAAGTTTATTAAGGTAGTACTAAGAAACAAATCGGTGATTTACTCACCAAACCGTTGCCTCGTGATCAGTTCTTACATCTATTGAACGAATTCACGGTTATCATTCCGGAATCCCCGGAATGATTATGGGTGTTTCACCGATGTTTTGTGTTTTTTTTTTTTTTGTGTTCTCTTTTGTGCGAGTGTGTCCTCTCGTACAGGTGTTGAGCTGGACGCGCGTGGCGATCGGATCGTTGGATCATGGCCGTTGGCGGCGGACTCGAGTGGTCTTCAGCCACCCCGACCAGACTTTTCCGGTGGCCGGGGCCCGTGGACACTGTGACTTTGGAGATGTATTTTTACGCATAAAAACGACCTTCACCTTTCTTTTCACTTTTTCTCACACCTCTACCATATCTATACATATATTTTTCTGGACTTTTGATACCTCCTTCAAGTACGGGAAGCGCTCGATTTTTTTTTTCATGATAATAGCCTAGACTGACTATAGTGACCTAGGTAGTTATGACAAATAACTAAGGGGGGAGCGTTGTTCCTATTGGAGTCATTTTTCCGACGTTACCAGGAGTTACCGTTACTGAGGTGGTTTGATTTGTCATAGGGACGGATAATACAAATGCCACTTAATTATTTAGTGACACAGCGGACACTATACTTTGCCACTCTAGTGGCAGTATCAACTTAATCAGTCTTAGAAATAATTTCTAGATAGGTAACCAGTAACTAAGGATACATTCATTTTATATACCCTTATCTTAATCAAGTTACCCTTATCCTAGTTTTGTGATGTAGCTAGTTCTAAGTTATAGTTCTCAGAAATCACTTTATTAAATTGCCTTCCCTTACTTTAGAGACTGCGTTAGTCTGACCCGGGGGACTCCGAAAGGAGTCGGTAGAGGCCTCTCTAAATGAGCACACTGAGTTGCTCGAAGCAATAAAATATCTAGACTATGCCCGCGACACCGGCGTCAGCATCATATTCTTCAGCATAAGTTGCCGAGGGCCCGCGGCTCTTTAGGCGGCTTTGAAGTTCAAGAGGTACTGAAAGTTCCTTTTTGGATGACTTCATACTGCTGCTCAGCTCGCAGAAGATCCTCACTCCTATATATAACACTCCAAGGTGTGTTATAATTTGAATCGCACTGGAACTTGGGCGGGCACTGACTGCCATATAGAGTTTACTCAGGCTGGCAGAGAACGCGAGAATCTTGGGCCGAGAACACCGTCTGAGAATCATCAGAGTTTAATTCATGATTGACATCCGAGGTTGATCATAGTGATAGGCTTCGTTACGAAAAAAGATGTTCAGCCTTGACTCCTAAGCTCACGGCCGCCGCCGCCAGTACCGATGATGACTTGAAGTGGCCCGTTCATAACTTGATTGGAGACAATCTGTGAACAAATCAGTGTCACCACTCCACCGTGTGCCATCAGTGACGGCCACATTCCAGTTCCATTTGGTGATTTAGTGGCATAAAGTTCGGCGTGCTGAAGTCGGCAGCAGCCATCCCGGGCCGCCAGGTGGAACTGGCATAGCCCGGATGTCATCACCACTGTTAGCCGCTGAGACGTTTAGAGTCATACTTGGAGTTGCACTGTACTAACCCAATCATCAGACCGCAGTGGCATCCGGTGGTTGCTTGCAAGTGGCATCGAGAAAAGACAGGTTTGTCCCGAATCGACTTGG
>WBZZ01000973.1:0-2500 GCA_019918135.1 Paulinella micropora | reverse complement strand
TATGTAGATTTCCACTCCGGAATTCGAACGCTACATTACGAGTCTATCTGTCTATCTGTATGTATATCATGTCTATCTATTTGTCTATCTGTCTATCTGTAGCTGTTCAGTCCGGAGTCGCAGCGGCACATCACGAACGCATGGTGGTACCCCAAAAACGCCTTTGTGCTTACTGACGTGTCAGATCAAAAGGTATCTATTAGCTTGCATGTATAAATTGTATAAGTAGACGTATTATTGTGATGTACCCCAAAAATGCCTTGTGCTGACCGTCGTGTCAGATCAAAGGTTGTGTATAAGCTTACATATATAAATTGTACAAGTAGACGTGTTATTGTGATGTACCCCAAAAATGCCTTCGTGGTAACTGACGTGTCAGATCAAAAGGTATCTATTAGCTTGCATACATGAATTGTATAAGTCACGTATTATTGTGATGTACCCCATTAGCTTGCATACATGAAGTGTATAAGTAACATATTATTGTGATGTACCCCAAAAATGCCTTTGTGCTAACTGACGTGTCAGATCAAAGGGTGCGTATAAGCTTACATATATAAATTGTATAGATAGACGTATTATTGTGATGTGCCCCAAAAATGCCTTCGTGCTAACTGACGTTTCGGACAAAGAGGTATACATACATGCATACAGATAGATAGATAGATAGATAGATAGATAGATAGATAGATAGATAGATAGATAGATAGATAGATAGATGAAATATCGACTAATGTCAGAAAAAAGGAGCTTCTGATTTCGTCAACCAGGAAGTCTGTGGGTAAAGTATTAACCCGATGCCCAGCTAAGCCGTGATGTTTGCACGGAAGGGACTGATACAGGCAATACCAAAGCTCCCTAGTACCAGGCGGGGCCAGGGCTCGTTCCATAAAGCGCCCCTTGCAGAACGAGCTCCCACCTCCATTACAGAGGGCCCAGTAAGCAGATGGAGTTTCGAGACTGTTCGACAGTCTAGTATAAACCGACAGAGCACTGTGGGTTTTATTCCGGGCTCAACAAGCGAGCAAGGGCACCCTGAGGGAACAGGATTGTGCTTCCCGTCGCTATTTCGGCATGTGACTTATAGGCGTATGGCTAGGCACACATAAGGCACCCCACCACGGGCCCAGCACACCCACACCATGCCTACTTCTCTGTCTGAGATAGATAGATAGATAGATAGATAGATAACTGACGTTTCGGACAAAGAGGTATACATACATGCATACAGATAGATAGATAGATAGATAGATAGATAGATAGATAGATAGATAGATAGATAGATAGATAGACAGACAGACAGATAGACAGACAGATAGATAGATAGATAGATAGATAGATAGATAGATAGATAGATAGATAGATAGATAGATAGATAGATAGATAGATAGATAGGCAGACAAACAGACAGACATATTGATTAACCGTAATGGCCTCTTTGCAAACGGAAAATATAACATGTAAGTATACATACAATAGAAATCATCACAGGTAAATATACACATAATAGACGCAAGCGGAGTTGGCATTCATGACATTTTGATGTCGATGTTGATGTTGATGTTGATGTCGATGTCGATGTCGATGTCGATGTTGACATAATAGACGCAAGCGCAGTTGGCATTCATGACATGTTGATGTTGATGTTAATGTCGATGTTGATGTCGATGTTGACATACAAGACGCAAGCGGAGTTGGCATTCATGACATGTTGACGTTGATGTTGATGTCGATATCGATCTCGATGTTGACATACAAGACGCAAGCGGAGTTGGATCGCAAGCTCGCTGCGCACCCGAAGAAGGTCGTTTCTTTCTTTCTCTCTCTCTCTCTCTCTCTCTCTCTCTCTCTCTCTCTCTCTCTCTCTCGCTCTCTCTCGCTCTCTCTCTCTTTCTCTCTCTCTCTCTCTCTCTCTCTCTCTTTCTTTCTTTCTTTCTTTCTTTCTTTCCTTTTCTTTCCCTTTCTTTCCCTTTCTTTCCCTTTCTTTCCTTTTCTTTCCTTTTCTTTCCTTTCCTTTTCTTTCCTTTCCTTTTCTTTCCTTTCCTTTTCTTTCCTTTTCTTTCTTTCTTTCTTTCTTTCTTCTCTTTTTCTCTCTTCTTCCCTTTTCTTCCCTTTTCTTTCCTTTTCTTTCCTTTCCTTTCCTTTTCTTTTCTTTTTTCTTTTTTCTTTCTTCTTCCCTTTTCTTTCCTCCTTCTCTTCCCTTCTTTCGCTTTCTGTTCTTTTTCTCTACTCTTTCTCTCTGCCTCTTTTCCCGTGCTCAATCATTCCATTCTCTTGCTCATTTTCTGATTGCTCGACATTTTGCCTTTCAGCGCACATAAATATTATTTTTCACAGTCTTGTAATATGCAAACACGTTGTCGGAAGCCTAGATCATTGGACTAACCCTAACCCTAACCCTAACCCTAACTCCAGCACTAACCCTAACCCTAACCCTAACCCTAACCCTAACCCTAACCCTAACCCTAGCCCTAACCCCAGCACTAAACCCTAACCTCAG
>WBZZ01000972.1:65000-99659 GCA_019918135.1 Paulinella micropora | reverse complement strand
GCATCACCCCCGGATAGCCGGTAAAAAGTACACTTTTTCTGGTGTCAGGTGCACCTAGTTTTTTCCCATTATTTTCAATATCGTTTGGCCGGATTTGACCTAATGCCATTTTAACCTTGGTCTGTTGCCGTTTTCTTTTCGGCTTCACTGAGCTAATATAACGAGACATCATTCTCTTTTGGGGATTTGTGTCTGGTTGTATTACCGACTTTTTATTGAGCTATCTTCGGGGATTGTAACATTGGAGTCACCAGCACAAGGCTGATTTCTTTTCTGGCTTGTTTTTGGAACAGCAGAAAGAAAAATTGGACAGACCTATCTCTTCTGAGTAGGTGTTCCAAAAAATAAATACTCCAGCACATCCCCACACAGCTCTTTTTGCAAAACTAGACGTCTAGGCGTTTGCGAGTAGGTGTCTCAGTACCCTCTCCACAGCCTGTATCTGTGTCCTCACAAGGAGGCCAGACACCAGACCTCGTAGCTGTTCTTTTGTTCTCTCTTGAGACAGAGACAGAGTAGGTCAACAGACGTACAAACAAACACTCACAGTTACAAACAAACTTGAAGGACACGAGCGTAGTACTCTACCTTTCAAGTCTGTGCACTTTGTTGCCTCTCAAACCACACACATCAGAGTATTTTTGCAAATCTCTGACTGTCTTTCGACAATAGGTCTGAACAAGTGTCAGACGACAAGTCGACTTCTCAAGGAGTGCTTCTCTAGCCTCTTTGACATTATCTGTACATAGGTCCTCGTACCTCATAACAGATACAACAACAAAAAGAGAAAAAGAAAAGAGGAGTGGAGAAGGAGATCAAATTTTCAGAGAAAGTCGTACAGATTACTTCTTTCTCACAAAAAAAAAAAACATAAGACATAGAGGTGAGACGCTCTCTCTCTATACTGTCTTTTCGTTTTTTCTCTCTATTCGTTCCTCATAGACGAACAGAGCAATTACGGGTAGAAACAACTCTGTCTCATCCGTATTCCTTCAGCATCCATGTCTACTAGGTCTGAAGACTGGCAGGAAGGAGGGGGGGAGAGTGAGCGAACCCCAGGAAACGAAGAGGAGTTCGTTGACCTCATGCAGAAGGAGGAGATCTGGCACCTTCCTTTGACACAGGAGGAGCAGAGAATCAATTTTTTACTGCGCCTTCCTTTGACACAGGAGGAGCAGAGGAAGTCGAGGAGGAGGAGAAGGGAGGAGAGGAAGCGAGGTTTGTGGCCGAATATGGCAAACTAAGTAAGAAGGAGTTTGAGGAGAAGAAAGGGAAGGATGAGGCCTATAAATGGCTATACATTCCCCAAGAAATGCGATGGGGACAACCCTTGAAGAAGGAGGACATCTGTTACCCTCTCCCAAGGCAAGCTCTGCCTCTGCAGAATTCCTCAGAGACGACGGTGCACAGTTACAGGTGCAACATGTCTCATTTGGGGACAATATGTCTTTACTGGAGCTACTCGACCTCTCATGGACAGTGTTTGAGTGTGCTATACTCTTTGAGTACCAGACTGGAAAGACTGTGCTGCCATGGAACACAAGAGCACTGGCTAGGTTGCTCGATCCTGGTCAGGACATTGATTCAATAAAGAGAGTGGAAAAGGAGTTTAAGTTCAGGAATCCAAAAGGACAGATCAATGTCATGGATGTGTCTCTGAAACTTATGGAGGCCAAGTTAGTGGACCTGGGTAAACTCCAACACACCCAGTTTGGCAGGGACCTTCACCCGGCCCTGAGGGAAATAGAAGGCGAAGCTGGAGGGGTGACGAGGATGAAGAAGCTGCATGCGGCCTTGGTGAAGGATGACGCATGGAAGAGGTGGGTCTTCACGAAGGATCATACGATCTTGGAGGGGACGGCCGCACCACCCCCACCAATAAAGCGGGAGAGAAGGAGTTGGCGGAGAAGGCCTTGTTCCTTCGGAAGGCAGCTGAGATCCTGTCTTTTTTTCATCATGCCCAAGAGCTGTATATCAAAGAGCTAGCGGCTGAGAAAGAAAAGAAGGAGATGGAGGCAAAGATTGCATTAGCCAAGGCGGCGGGAACAAAGGGACCGAAATATTCCTCTGGATCTTATATGGCTCCCTCGGGCCGCTCCGCCCGTCAGCCCACACAGCCCCTTCGGCCCCTGCGACTAGCTCAGCGCCTACCACTGTCATTGTCAACAGTAATGACAAAAAGGACAGACAGGCTATCATACAGGCCTTCCAAAAATATACAAAGTCCGATGCCACTGCTCTGACGCTGTATGCAGAGACAGCGAGTCAGAAGGACACGGATGCGAACCTTCGAGACAAGCTCAGAAGAATTGATGCTTGTATGAAGCAGCATCCAACGGACGAAACACAGGAGTATGAGGCGTTGTACACCTTGTTGGACCCATCAATCATCACACAAGGGTTTGATGTTGGGGAGTACAAGGCGATGAGAGCGGTAGAGGTGGCGGCTAGGAGAGCAGCCTCAGACCTGCAATGCACGGTGCCAGTTGCCGTCCTCTTGCAATACTTTAAAACTCATGGGTATCAGCACCTGTGCACTGGTACTTTGATTGGGTTTGAGATTTTTCAAGAGGTGAACGAAGGGCTGGGCATTGGCACGAGGTTGGCAGCGATCCTCACTGAGGTCAGCGCCAAGTACGGGCTCTTTTATAGCCGGAAGTCTATCATTTTGTACTTCCTGAGTGCTTTGTGTACACGACACCCGAGCAAGCTCGCAAGGATCATACAGTCCTGTCCGACCTTCACGGCGGTGAAGACGGCGGATTTTTTAGAAACGAATATATACGAGAGGACTGTAGCGGCTACTCCGCCGGGCGACCTGTTCAAGGAGGTGCTCGACGCGTGTTCCGAATTGGACACGGCCACCGAGTCATTCTCCAGTGCCGCGACACAGGGGTTGGAGGTGCTCAAGCAGCACATGCAACTCGAACGGCAGGTCTCAAGAGGGGGAGAGATGAGCCGACGCCGTGCTACCGCTATTTTTCATACATGGCGTGTAAGCATGAGGCACAGAAAGGAGTAGGCAATTGCCTCTTCAGCCACGACTCTCTTGATGATAGGCAGCGAAATCTTTTCCTTAGAGAGCTCGAAGGCATGAAAAAGACCATGTACGCCATGTACAAGAAGGAGTTGGAGGAGGGGAGGTGGAATGCGAATATGGTCTCGGATGCGGAGTTCCGGGAGGCCATCATTTACTTCCTTGACAGAATGAAGAGAAGGGAGAAGAGAGAGACATCGGGCCGATCAAAGGCGCCGACTAGAGGAGGAGGAGAGACGAGAGGATCGTCACGAGGGTCCCGAGGGACACCAAGAGGGGCGGCACCACGAGGACGAGGCTTTCGTGGAAGGGGAGGACGGACCCCAGCGCGCCCTCCCAGAGGACACGGATACTGGAATTATAGCACCAGTTCCAGCTCCAACTACCCCCAGCAAGCTTATACCGCTACGGAGGGGGGACGTCAAGACGAAGACACCGGCTCAGGTGAGCGTGTTGTCGTCGTAGACTGACGGGAGGAGAAGAGAGAGGAAAAGAAGAGAGAGAAGGAGATAAAAACTGTTCTTTTTAATCCGACAGTCACAGTTATGCCTACTGTTGCTGAACAGGATACGAACGGTTCCGTTCCTCCAGACGTGAAGGTGAAGGCACACAGCCTCACAAGCCTCAAGGTAAGCACTTGCTAGTTCATCCTTCGAGAGCTAATATGATAAATGATGCGAATAGGAAGGCGAAGAAGGCGATGGAGGAGAGGAAGCCGAAACCAAAGGCTAGGTCTCCTCCTACGAAGAAGCAGCGGACCGTACCCCCGCCAAAGGACTCAATAGTCTCTGCTATAGACACGAGTACACTCGGTGTACCAGACTCTGTCCAAAAGACACTCGAGATACCGGAAGCCCCGGAGACTCAAGAAGTTAAGTTGGCGGAAAAGGGGGAGAACGAGAAGAGGACAAGGAACTTGAGCTTAGACTCAAAACCCTAGAACGAAAAATTCATGTGCTAGCGGCTAGTTTACATAGACCAGACGCGCTATGCTACACTGACCTCTTTTGTGAAACTTTACAAACCACATTAAAAGTTGGTAATGATACGATGGCGAATATTAATATTGTCGGCCAGAAGTTTTTGAATAGTCACCGGACATGGGTGGACAAAAACATTAGAAAAACAAAGGGGACCCTAAAAGGGGTAGGCAGCCGTACGGAAATTACGGGCATCGTCACATTAATTTTCAAATTGAAATCCGGTCGAGTATATCGTGCGGACCTCTATGTTGTCCCCGATTACCACGGTTCAATCCTGCTGTCGTATGACCAATTGGCTACGATGGGGGCTGTGATCGATTGCGCCGCACGGCGGGTGATTTATGGAGTGAAGAATGGAGAGGAGGAGGATATTAATCCGATGACTGCTACTGACTCATACGAGGCTTTTGAGCTGAGTCTAGCAACGGAGAGGAAAAAGTTGGCCTTCGTACATGAGGCAACTGAAGCCTATGTACACCCCTATGTCACAGTGCCGGAGGAACTGACCTGGACCGACAATTGGGAGACGGAGATGCAGGCGTATACGGTTACGATTCCCGCATGGGACAGAAAGTCTATTGATGACTTAGTCGTAGCGCGTAATGAGGAGATAATATGTGTTGCGAAACAGTGCCCGTCGTTGGCCAGATTCGCAGAAGGTGGCGGGGCAGATGTCCATATTACTAATGGCTACTGTTACCATGCGAAGGTGTCAGATGAGAAGAGAGAGGCGTTTGTGCCAAGGAGGAAGGGGCGTATCCCCGATACTCCAGCGGATGACATTAAAACTTTTATCACGAACTTTTGGGGCGATGTGCCTACCTGGCCGCGCTCATTAACTGAAGTGAAAAAGTGTCTACGGACTCTATTTGAGAGTAACAAGCCGTATACTGTCATTCTGCCATACAATGAGAAGGCGATCTGGGCACAGGAGATAAGGGACCGGCTTATTGATCATCCTATACCTGTTCCTTCTCGCAAGCAACAGTTAGTGGTGGCTTGTCGACTCGGGTCTCGGGAGCAGAGCAGTGCATACAAGCAAAAGCTCAGAGCCCAGGACAAGTTGAAATTGATACCTCAAGCTTTCACATGCTTTGATGGTTTCTACACCCGTAAGGCTCCGATACAATACGCGAACCTTATTGATATGCTTGTCGGGCTGGGTCATGATGATGAGCCGGACACAGTCACGTATGAAAGAACGGGACTAGACGATTTGTCCGAGGAAGATTTGAGTTTGGAGGAGGACTTAGCGCCCCTCAAGGAGCATAAGAAGATGTCGGAGGAAGATTTCCAAGCGGCGGCGCGGAAAATTTTAGAAGAAGGAGTGGGTTCGGAGAGAGAGAAGGCGTTTCTCAAAGCTAAGATGGAGGCGTACAGAGAAATTTTCGACCCTCCTCGGGCAGGTGGTGTAAAGTCGGATGACTTCACTGCTGTCATTTACAAGATACCGGGTGCGGAGCCATCTCCGGCACCACGGAGGGCAAATTTGAGCATACATGAGGCAAAAATAGCGGAGGAGAATGTGAGACAGTTGCTCGATGAGGACTTTATTGAGAGATCTACATCTCCAATTGTCTCTCAACCGAAAATCGTCCCTAAGCCAGGAGGAGAATGGCGCTTGACGATCAATTATGCCCGTGTGAATAAGGTGCTAGAGGAAGAGAGAAATCCTCTGCCGACCTTAGAAGAAGGCAGAAGGGTGCTGCGGAATGCTAAATTCTATTCGGTCATTGACCTTAAGAACGGCTTCTGGCAGATACCACTGGACGAGAAATCCAGATGGCTGACTGCATTCGTTGTGGGTATGGAAATATACCAGTGGAAGGTGCTTCCAATGGGACTCAAACAGGCCCCGGGGCTCTTTCAGAAGGCGATGCAGAAGATGTTGAGCGGTCAATATGACGACCAGTCGGAGGATGGTTTTATGAGAAGGAGAGGACAGAAGGCGGGAGAATATGCATTTTGTTACATCGATGACATCATCGTATACTCTAACACAATGGAAGAGCATATCGATCACTTGTCAGATGTCTTCAGGCGCATCGGAGCTTTTGGCCTGAAATGCAACCTAAAGAAATGTCAGCTTGCCAGGACAAGTGTGACGTATTTGGGTTACGAGATTTCTCATAATAGGGTCTCGATATCGCGCGAGAAGAGGGAGGAGATCATGAGTAGACAGTTGCCAAAGAATCGCACAGAGTTACACTCTTTTCTTGCGATGGCACAGTACTACAGCCAGTTCATACCCGATTGGGGTGCAACTCGGGCTAAGCTGGAGAAGATGATTGATTTTGGAGACTTTGAGAAGTGGGATGAGGAGGCTTTGCAGGCGTTTAATACGCTCAAAGATCTCATTTACAAAGATCCCAAGGACGGCGGATTAGTACTTATGATGCCCGACTTTACGAAGCCGTTCGTAGTCGACACGGATGCATCTAAGTTTGCGATTGGCGCGGTGCTGCAACAGGAAGATGAGGAGAAAAAGTTGCGCCCGATCATGTTTATTAGTAGAAAGCTGTGTGCGGCGGAGCGAAATTACTGCACGCGACAGAGGGAGGCGTTGGCAGTAGTATGGGCTCTCAAGAGGCTCAGAGAATACTTGTGGGGAGGACCTCTATTCACGGTTAGGACCGATCATCACAACCTTCTTTGGTTGATGAATCATGAACAAACCGGCCGTTTGGCGCGGTGGCAAGCTTTCTTGTCATGTTTCAATTTCACGATGGTCTACTTACCGGGAAAGCGAAACGTAGTCGCTGATAGCCTTTCCAGGCTAGAGTTTCAGTCGGAGGTGTCGGCTCTCGTATCATCAGTGGAGATGATGGACCTGTCCACGGACAAGGTATACGAGGTGAGCCACATAGAGGCGATGCAGATGGCAAGAGGCGTTCGTTATGACCGCACGGGTCTACGATATAGTCCTCAAGGCCCGGAGCATGGCATATGCTGTGAGGCGCATGTTCTCGAAGACGCTGAGTGGTCTTATGAGGCATACGAGAACGCGAAGGCGAATATAAAAGAAGAGGAGGAGACGACTGAGGTCTGTACTGAACCTCCACAGGAAAATCGAAGCGAGCTTGATGAAGACCCGGAAAGGGTAGGAGTAAGGTTGGAGGACGGTACTATTCATATCGCCTCGCCTACCGCGTGGAGGCAGCAACAGGCGACGGATCCGGAGTTCAAGGAGCTCATAACGTTATACAAGAACCCTAATGAGCTTAAAAAGACTCCACAGATCAAAGATCAGATGAAGGAGATGGCGTGGAGAGATGGGCTATTGTGGTACAAGGGCCAGCATGGCAAATTTGCATCACAGCCTGACAAATGGACTCTCTGGGTACCAGAGAAGTTGAGGCGCTTTATATATGTCGCAGCCCATAACTGCCCCTTACTGGCACATCCGGGTCGACAAAGAACTCATTGGTTCATAGCGAGGCGATTTTGGTGGAAAGGGATGAAGGAGGAGATAGACAGGGAAGTGGACGCATGCATCCCATGCAAAACCACAAAGACACCGCTGAAGGCGAACTTTGGCCTGATCGGTACATTCCCGTTACACGCCGGGATGTTTGAATTTTTACACATCGATCATGTGGGACCTTTCCCCGAATCGGCAGAAGGGTACAGATACCTTCTTACCGCAATAGATCGAGCCACCAATTATGTCTGGGTTGTTCCTGTTAAGGACGCTACAGGCAAGACAACTGCGGAGGCTCTGATCGATAGGATCGTCTCGCAGATCGGAGTGCCTAGAAAGATATGTTCTGATCGAGGTTCTGACTTTAATAATGAAGTCATCGACAGACTATCTAAGTACTACGGGATGAAATGGCAATATGTTACTGCCTATAACCCGAGAGCGAATGGCAAGATCGAGCGGGTACATAGACCTCTCAAAGCCTCGCTTAAGATGTACTGTATGAAGAAGGAGAATCAGAGAGCCTGGGTGGAGGCAGCACCTTCATTTGCCTTTGCAATGAACTGTCTACCCTCATCGGCATTAGGAGGAGCCAGGAGCTCAGTCTCGCCATATCAATTGGTTTACGGCCGAGAGCCTAATATCCCAACCTCACTTCTGCATCCAAAAGACACTTGGGCAGATGAGGATGAGTTGTTCGGGATGAGACTAAGAGCGAAGATGGAGGCGGAACAAATAGTTGCGGCGCACAGGGAGGCGGAGCGCAGAAAGACTGACGCACAAGGAGTGCGACAAGCGCACTTAGATCAAGTCCGTTTCCAGGTTGGGGATATTGTACTCTTGTACCATCCTCAAGTCCCTAAGGGGGTTAGCTCTAAGCTGTTTACCCACTGGAAAGGACCATACCAGATCATGGAACAGATGGGACCTCTGAATTATAAGATCAGGGGTAGAGGGAAGGTGCAGATTGTGAATGTTCGAAGGCTGATCAAATATGACCCCTTCTTACTTGAGGATGAATCCGTTGAGGAGGCGTTGAAACGGATGAAGGAGGACTTCAAAGAGGTACCGCCTATACAGAAGGAGGATACCTTAGAGGAGGAGAATGCCTATCGGGCACCTGTCACGGAGAAGGAGGAGACCGAGAAGGAGAGTAAGGAAGACTCAAACCGCAAAAGCGCGGCGGGGACTCAGTCTAAAGCCCCCATAGTCCGCGGCGGTACGAAGGAGAAGTTCACGGAGGCGCAGAGGAGGAGAGCGCAAAACGATCTCATCTTCGACCAACCGAGGAAGGTGGCAAGGTCGACGCGAGCGACGGATGTCCATGGAGGAGGAGGGGAGAAGGACACTAACCCGAACGCGGGTAATGTGGACATTCGACATGTGCGATGGAAGGAAGGAGAGGCGATTGCGGCCATCAAGTGGGTCCGAGACGCTTTTTATCTGTTGAGACCGGCAGAATCTCATGTTGCCGATGACACTCTCTCAGATCTTTATCTCATGCGAGCTGTGGCGGTCCCGCAGACTACACGGGCAGCACGGACATCGAAGAGATCCTTAGCAGCAAAAACGATACAACCGGTACTCCATTTTTGGAGAAGCATGGACCCTGTTGAGGATCCAAAAGCTAGACAATATTTACCGGTGTACAAAGACGCGAAAAATCTCGAGACATGGGATGATACTATTACCCTTCGAGACAAAGACCACACTGCGTGGACTATTCAGTCACTGCCTAGAGGAGTGCTTGACATTCCTTTTGACTTATCTTTGGGCGCCATCCCTAACAAAATATGGGACATTCTGGAGGAGTCGAAGTTTGACTTGACTTTTGTTGGCGGCCCGCCACCTGGCAAAGGGGTTCGCGCAAGGCGACGAAGGCAGTAAGTGACATTTTTTTCTTTTATCACGCGTCGGACATTGAAAGCTGCATGTGGATTAATCTCATAGTGCCCATGTCAGATCATGTCTTATTAAAATGTTTTTATACCATTGTTGTTACTTGGCATTTTTATCGCAACATATGAGTGCGAGGGTCAATCGGCAAATGGATACGACACCGTATAAGGGGATCGCTTGTGAGTTTAGCGATGGTGTTCCTGGTACGACCCTGCTTCAAGTATCCAGGGTGATGTTCTCAAAAAATGTTCTCATAGTAGACATATTAAATTTTTTTCTTTGGATATACTTAATATCGTCATACCAGCACGGTCCGTCTCTACTTGTGTCGGCATATCGCATGGTCGGGCTCACTCACCCCGGCTTTGGATATAGTTATTAGGTCTGGCCCCCTAGTACTATATTAAGGTAACCGATTGAATACAAGGGTATGTTATTAAAAGACAATGTATTTACTGATCGGAAGTGTTTTTGGAGAAGGAGAAAAATTATAACGCTGCTTTTATTGCAATAGTAATACTATTTGTTCTTGACATACTGCCTCAGAATTAAGTTACGGGGGGGACAACAAGTGTGGAAGGAGGAGTTTTTATTTACAAAAACGAGGCTGGAGATTTATAGTTGACTCGTGTCTGGCGTATGCGTTTTATATATCCACTGCACCGTCTATCCGTGGGTTAATGCACTTAGTTGCGACACCCCGTAGCGTTTGTGCAGAAAAGAAATCAGCAATTATATGACAAAAATATTGCATATTTCCGTCAAAAAAACGGGAAGGGGTACTGTAGGCATCACCCCCGGATAGCCGGTAAAAAGTACCCTTTTTCTGGTGTCAGGTGCACCTAGTTTTTTCCCATTATTTTCAATATCGTTTGGCCGGATTTGACCTAATGCCATTTTAACCTTGGTCTGTTGCCGTTTTCTTTTCGGCTTCACTGAGCTAATATAACGAGACATCATTCTCTTTTGGGGATTTGTGTCTGGTTGTATTACCGACTTTTTATCGAGCTATCTTCGGGGATTGTAACATGTCTCGTTATATTAGCTCAGTGAAGCCAAAAAGGAAAACGGCAACAGACCAGGAATAAAATGGCATCAGGTCCAATCCGGACAAATAATACTGAAAAACAAGCTGGTGCACCTGTCACCAGGAAAAGGTACTTTTTACCGGCTATCCGGGCGGTGATGCTTATAGTACCCCCTCCCGATTTTATGACGGAAATAGCATTTTCGTCATACACCTTCTGATTTCTTTCTGCAAATAGTATGCGCTATGGAGTCATGCCACACAGCGCATCGACCCACGGATAGACGCTAAAAGACGATAAATATATCCTCGTATGGCACGTCAAAGCAGATTCTCCAGCCATTCTTGTAGATTTTTGAACTCCTTCCCCTCAATCTCTTTTTTTTTTTTTTTTTTTCGGCAGTATGTCAAGAACAAACGTACTATTAATAAAAAATACAAGCAACGTGGTGTGCTGTAGGACGATTCCCCCTTTGATCTCCTTCTTCTTCTTATTATTATCATTATTATTATTATTATTATTATTATTATTATTATTATTATTATTATTATTATTATTATTATTATTGTGGTCAAGTTCTACCATCTGGGCCCTGTCGCCATGTCGATTCCCGTCGGTGCCACCAGTATTTTCATTGAACATACCGGTCTATTTCTGGACCAGTATTTTCATTGAACATACCGGCCCGTCTGGAAGTGTTGGAACTGCCCTTGCGGGGTGTCATTAGAGCTTATCGTCAATTCTTTCGTACTCCCCTCACGGGTGAGACGATGGAGGCGCATGTGCAGAAATGCATCAGCCATTGACAGAGAAGCACTATTATTATTATTATTATTATTATTATTCACAGGGAGATCGTAAGTACATTGTCTTTTTTTTTAATGACATACCCTTGTATAAGGCGGATATCCTATGATATAGTATTAGGGGGCCAGTCCTAATAGCTATATCCGAAGTCGAGGTGTATGTACCCGACCCTGCGATATACCGACACAAGTAGAGATTGACCGTGCTAGGTACGACAGTATATAATCTATCGAAAAAATAATTTAATGAAAGTTTCAGAGAAACATTTCATTTTTCGAGAACATCATCCCAGGACTTGGAAAGGTCATACCCGGGAACACCATCGCTCAATACACTAGCGATCCCCGTATACGGTGTAGTATCATCGTCGATCGACCTTTGCACTCGTATGTTGCGATCGAATGCCAAGTTATATCACTAAGTCTTTTAATATTCATATTGATAACTGATGATGCATGATCAAATCATGATACGCCGTGGGCAATCAACCAGTTTGTTTGAGACGCATAAAGAAAAATAGTTTCTTTGTCACTGCCTTCGTCGTCTGGCGCGGATTTCTTTGCCTGGTGGAGGACCACCAACAAAAGTCAGATCGAACTTTGACTGTTCGAGAATGTCCCAGATCTTATTAGGGATTCCGCCCAACGATAATTCAAAAGGGATATCAAGCACTCCTCTTGGCAGTGTCTGAATGGTCCACGCAGTGTAATCCTTGTCTCTGGGAGTAATTGTATCATCCCATGTCTCGAGACTTTTTGCGTCTTTATATACTGGCAGATAATGTCTTGCCTTTGGATCCTCAACCGGGTCCATACTTCTCCAGAACTGGAGTATCGGTTGTACTATTTTTGCGGCTGATGATATTTTGAGTGTCCGTGTGACACGCATCTGTCGTGGGACCGCCACGACCCGCATCAAGTATAAGTCTGAGAGAGTGTCATCAGCGACATGTTGTTCCGCTGGTCTCATCAGATAGAAAACATTTTTCACCCATGCGATGGTTGCTATCGCATCGCCTTCCTTCCATCGCTCATGGACAATCTCAACGTTGCCCGCGTTTGGGTCAGTGTCCGTCCCCTCCTCCTCCTGGTGGACGTCCTTTGATCTCATCGACCTCATCGCCTTCCTCGGTTGGTCGTTGATAAGATCATTCCGCGCTCTCCTTAGCTGCGCCTCTGTGATCTTCTCCTTCTTTCCGCTATGCTCTCGCGGAGACTTGGACTGAGTCCCCACCGCGCTTATGCGGTCAGTCTTCTCCTTACTGTCCACCTCACTCTCCTCCTTCTCAGCTATCGGTGCCCGATAAGCATCGTCTTGGTCTATGCCAGCCTCCTTGTGGATGGGCGGCACCTCTTTGAAATCATCTTTCATCCGTTTTAACGCCTCCTCAACGGATTCATCTTCCAGTAAGAAGGGATCATACTTAATCAGCCTTCTTACATTCACAATTTGCACCTTCCCTCTACCCCTGATCTTGTAGTTCAGAGGTCCCGTCTGTTCCATAATCTGATAAGGTCCTTTCCAGTGAGTGAACAGCTTAGAGCTGACTCCTTTCGGGACCTGAGGATGATACAACAGTACAATATCCCCGACCTGGAACTTGATCTGATCCAAGTGCGCTTGTCGCACCCCTTCAGCATCAGTCTTTCGGCGCTCCGCCTCTCTATGCGCCCTGACTATTTGTTCCGCCTCCATCTTCACTCTAAGTCTCATCCCAAACAACTAATCCGCATCCGCCCAAGTGTCTTTTGGGTGAAGGAGCGAAGTCGGGATATCAGGCTCACGCCCATATACTAACTGATATGGCGAGATTGAGCTCTTCGAGCCTCCTAACGCCGTAGAGGGTAGACAGTTCATTGCAAACGCAAATGATGGTGCTGCCTCGACCCATGCTCTTTGATTCTCCTTCTTCGTGCAATACATCTTTAGCGAGGCTTTGAGGGGTCTGTGTACCCGCTCGATTTTCCCATTTGCTCGCGGGTTATAGGCAGTAACATATTGCCATTTCATCCCGTAATACTTAGATAGTTTGTCGATGACCTCGTTATTAAAGTCCGAGCCTCGATCAGAACATATCTTTCTTGGTACTCCGATCTGTGAGATGATCCTATCGATCAGCGCCTCGGCCGTCGTCTTGCCGGTAACGTCTTTGACAGGGATGATCCACACATAGTTGGTGGCTCTGTCAATAGCCGTGAGGAGGTATTTGTAACCATCCTTCGATTCTGGGAAAGGTCCCACATGATCAATGTGTATAAACTCAAACATCCCCGCATGAAGAGGAAATTCGCCAATCAGGCCGAAATTTGCCTTCAGTGGTGTTTTGTTTATCTTGCACGGGATGCATGCATCCACCGCCTGATCTATCTCCTCCTTCATCTTCTTCCACCAGAATCGCCTCGCTACGAACATGTGAGTTCGTTGTCGACCCGGATGCGCCAAAAGTGGGCAATTGTGGGCTGCGACAAATATAAATCGTCTCAGACTCTCCGGTACCCAAAGGGTCCATTTGTCCGGCTGTGACGCATAGCGACCGTGAAGGCCCTTGTACCACAGTAGACCATCTCTCCATCCCATCTCCTTCATCTGATCTTTGATCGCTTTCGTCATCTTCAGCTCATCCGGGTTCTGATATAACTGTATGAGTTCCTTAAACTCCGGATCTTGAGCCTGTTGTTGCCTCCATGCTGTAGGCGAGGCTATATGGATAGTACCATCTTCTAGCCGTATCCCGATTCTTTCCGGGTCATCGTCTAGGTCACTTCTCCGCTTTTGAGGAGGCTCCGCATAAACATCCTGCGTCTCCTCTTCCTCTCTTATGTTCGCCTTCGCATTCTCATATACCTCATAGGACCACTCAGCGTCCTCCTGGGTATGTAGCTCACAACATATCCCGTGATCCGGGCCTTGTGGACTGTACCGTAGACCTGTGCGGTCATATCGGACTCCACTCGCCATCTCCATCACCTCAATGTGGCTGACCTACACCTTGTCAGTGGACAAGTCTTCCATCTCCACCGTGGACACCAACGCCGATACTTCTGAGTTAAACTCTAGCCTAGAGAGGCTATCAGCGACCACATTTCGCTTTCCCGGTAGATGGACCATTGTAAAATCGAAACAAGACAAGAACGCTTGCCACCGCGCCAGCCGTCCAGTCTGTTCGTGATTCATCAACCATAACAGGTTATGATGATCAGTTCTGACATAAATTGAGGTCCTCCCCACAAATACTCTCTGAGCCTCTTGAGGGCCCACACCACCGCTAACGCCTCTCTTTGCCTTGTGCAATAGTTTCTCTCCGCCGCACACAACTTCCTATGATTGGGCGTAATTTCTTCTCCTCATCCTCTTGTTGTAATACAGCCCCGATCGCAAACTTAGATGCGTCTGTATCGACTACGAATTGTTTCGTAAAGTCGGGCATCGTTAACACCAGTCCTCCGTCTTTCGGGTCTTTATAAATAAGATCTTTGAGCGCATGAAACGCTTGCAAAGCCTCTTCGCCCCACTTCTCAAAGTCTCCAAAATCTATCATTTTCTCCAACTTAGCCCGTGTTGCACCCCAATCGGGTATAAACTGGCTATAGTATTGCGCCATCGCAAGGAATGAGTGCTTTGGTATCGGTCGATTCATAATTTCCTCCCTCTTCTCTTTGGATATCGAGATTCGATTATGGGAGATCTCGTACCCTAAGTATGTCACACTCGTCTTGGCAAGTTGACACTTCTTTAGATTGCACTTCAGGCCAAAAGCTCCGATGCGCCTGAATATATCGGACAAATGATCGATATGCTCCTCTATTGTGTTAGAGTATACGATAATGTCATCGATATAGCAAAATGCATATTCTCCCGCCTTCTGTCCCCGCCTTCTCATAAAGCCTCCGTCAGACAAATCATCGTACTGACTGCTCAACATCTTCTGCATCGCCTTCTGGAAGAGTCATGTGGCTTGCTTGAGGCCCATCGGAAGCACTTTCCATTGGTATATTTCCATACCCACCACAAACGCCGTCAGCCATCTGGACTTTTCCTCCAGTGGTATCTGCCAGAAGCCATTCTTAAGGTCAATGACCGAATAGAATTTTGCATTCCGCAGTACTCTCCTTCCTTCTTCTAATGTCGGGAGAGGATTTCTCTCTTCCTCCAGCACCTTGTTAACACGAGCATAGTTAAGTGTCAGGCGCCATTCTCCTCCTGGCTTCGGCACTATTCTCGGTTGTGAGACTATTGGAGATGTTGATCTCTCAATAAAGTCCTCATTGAGCAGCTGTCTTGCTAGCTCCTCCGCTATCTTCGCCCATGTATACTCAAATTCGCCCTTCGTGGTGCCGGTGACGGCTCCGCACCCGGTATTTTGTAAATAACCGCAGTGAAATCTTCAGGCTTGACACCACCTGCATGTGGAGGGTAAAAAATTTCTTGTTACGCCTCTAATTTGGCTTTTAAAAGCTCCTTCTCCTTCTCCGTGCCTACTCCTTCTTCCAATATTTTCCGCGCCGCCGCTTGAAAATCTTCATCAGACATCTGCTTATGTTGCTTGAGGAGTTCTCTGTCCTCCTCCAAGCCTAAGTCCTCTTCCGAGACATCATCTAGGCCCGTCTTTTCATACGTGACCGTGTCCGGCTCATCATCTTTACCGAGCTCCACCAGCATGTCAATGAGTCTCGCGTATTGCAAAGGAGCTTTACGGGTGTAAAAACCATCAAAGCATGTGAATGCTTGCGGTATCAATTTCAACTTGTCGAGGTCTCTGAGCTTCCGCTTGTATGCACTGCTCTGCTCACGAGTTCCCATACGAAAGCCACCACTAGCTGTTGCTTGCGAGAGGGTACCGGTATAGGATGATCAATAAGCCGGTCCCTTATTTCCTGCGCCCATATCGCCTTCTCATTATATGGCAGGATAATAGTATACGGCTTATTATTTTCGAATAAAGTCCGTAAGCATTTCTTCACTTCAGTTAGTGAACGCGGCCACGTCGGCTCGTCACCCCAGAAATCAGTAATAAAACTTTTAATAGTTTCTGGTGGAGTATCCGGGATTTGCCCCGTTCTCCTTGGTACAAACTCCTCCCTTTTTTCTTCTCCTACTTTTGCATGGAAACAGTATCCGTTAGTAATATGGACATCTGTTCCTACTCCTTCCGCGAATCTCGCCAACGACGGGCTTCTTTGTGCGACACATATAATCTCCTCCTTTCGCTTCTCGATTAAGTCACCAATAGACTTTTTGTCCCAATGGCATGTCGGAACTGTGACAGTGCACACTTGGGATTCCCAATTGTCGGTCCAGGACAGCTCATCCGGTCTTACGACATGGGGGTGAACGTACACCTCAAGTGCCTCATGTGCGATGGCCATCTTTTTGTGATCCGTCGCTAGACTCAGCTCATAAGCCTCATAAGAGTCAGTAGCGTTGAAGGGATCAATATCGTTCTTTTCTCCTCTTTTTACTCCATATATCACTCGCCGTGCGGCGCAATCAATCACAGTTCCCATCGTAGCCAATTGGTCATACGATAGTAATATTGACCCGTGGTAAGCGGGGACGACATAAAGGCCATGCGGTATACTCGTGCGGATTTTAATTTAAAGGTCAGTGTGATGATTCCCGTGATGACCGTCCGGCTACCCACTCCCTTCAGAGTGCCAGTCGAATTTTTCATATTTCCGTCCACCCAGTCCCGGTATCGATTTAAAAACTTCCTGCCGACAATATTAATATTCGCCATCGTATCATTACCAACTTTTAATATTGTCTTCAATGTTTCACAATAAAGTTCCGTATAACACAGAGCATCGGGCCTGTGTATATTGACTGCGAGAACAAGAACTTTACGTTCCAAATTTTGGAGTCTTGTCTCTAAGTTTTTCAACTCCTCCTTCTTCTCCTCCTGCTTCACCTCATTAACATTGTTATTATTCTGCGGTACTGGCGCGTTTACTATGTGAGCGACATTGTCTTGTGGCACTTGAGTACACACATTGTCTTTTTGCTCGCCACCCGCCGCGATCGTAGATATTGAGTCTGTTCGTGGTTGTTTGCTTGGCCGAGGCGATACGTCTGCCATTGGCCTCCTCGCCTCCATCGCAAGTCTCGCCTTCCTATTTGCATCAGTTATCATTGGTAACCGTGATGTATGAACGGGTATGAGACTACCTTGGGGCTGCAGTCTCTGTGTACCCACATCTTTGTATTCAGATTGAGGAAGCGTTGGCCCAGTCTGCACAACAGCATTAGAAAGCACTGTGACTTTAGAGTTAAACTTCACAGTCTTCTCCTTCCTCTCTTCTTCCCCCTCCAGTCATTCCACCACCTCGAAACGATTACCTTGAGTAGTGTCCGGGTGGGATGACGTATCGGTCTCCGAGGCAGTGTTGTAGGCCTGAGCTCGACCGTAATTCGGGTTGGAGCTTGCCCATGAGCCTCCTCCTCCTCCGGGTGGGGGGGCTGGAGCTCGAACAGCTCTCCCTCCATAAGGGGTATATCCCCGACCTCCTCCTCTTCCTCTCTGAGGGGTTCCCTGCCACCTCGAGGCTCCTCTCCATGTTCCTCCTCCTCGTCCTCCTCCTGCTCCTCCTCCTCGTCCTCCTGCTCCTGCTCCTCCTCCTCGTCCTCTTTGAGAGCCTTTAGGTTCTTTTGTCTCTCCCTTTCCTCCTTCTTCTCCTTCATCCTCTTCACATAGGCAATGATCGCCTGTCGTAACTCCTCATCATCACACATATTGGCGTACCAACCTTCGTTCGCAGCGGCAATCTGAAGCATGTTGAAAAGGCCCGGTTCCTTGCCTTCCGTCCTGCTCAGAAAATTTGCCCTTGCTGTTGGGTTCCGCCTATCATGATTGAAAGAGCAGTCTCTGTTCTCTATCTGTGCCTTACACTGCAAGCCCGCGAACCACCTCCAACATGCGGTCTTCAGGTCTGGCTTTCTCTGTCTCTTTCAACCGGCAACTCTGTTTGTGTACGTGGCCTGTGCGCCAACAGGTACATCGCCTGCCTGTGCCGTATGTGCCTCCGTGAGCGAGTCCATGTTTGAGCATGCACTCATCACTTCTTGAAACAGTGCTGACGGAGCAACGCTTTGAACCGTATTTTCGTACACGTGTGTCTCGAGGAAGTTATTGGACTTCACTGAGCTAAACGTCGAGCATTGTTGTATGAGCTGAGTAAGCTTACTCGGGTTAACTGTGTGTAACGCCGAGAAGAAATAGAGGATGATCGACTTGCGCCATAGAATAGCCCATAG
The DNA here is from genome assembly GCA_019918135.1 of Paulinella micropora. NCBI lineage: Eukaryota > Cercozoa > Imbricatea > Euglyphida > Paulinellidae > Paulinella > Paulinella micropora. The sequence continues at coordinate 81,233 of WBZZ01000972.1, read as the reverse complement.
GAGGAAACTACCTCCGTAAGGGTCGCCGCCAAGCCAACAGCACTCCTCAAACTCATCGCCACTGTCTCAAAGATTTCAAATCCTATGAGAGTACCAGTGCAGAGATGCTGGTATCCATGAGATTGAAAATATGAAATGAGTGTGGCCACCGCCAGTTCACACCGAGCGTCTAGGCCTGTTGCATTGTTTCTCTTAATCTCCTCCTTCTTTCTCAAAAACTTGTACTGTGTCAGATCGAATCCCTCCGAGACTAGAGATTGGTCAAAAACAGTAACAAGGGCCTCGTATTCCTGCGTTCCGTCGCAAGGAAAAGCCTTCATGCAGGCATTGATCTCTTTGAGTTGCTCAAAAGCGATGCATCAGAGTCTTTGTCTGAGCTCGTCTTGGCATTTATAAAGCATGAGACTTGCCACTCCTCCTTTCTTCCCCTTGAAGGCATTTATGATATTTTGTCTGTCCTTCTTCTCCGTGTTTGTGACCACCACCGTAGTTGAGCCCGGGGGTGCAGGGGCTGGTGGGGCAGGAGCTGGTGGGGTCGAATATGTCGGAGGGTGTGCCTTTGCACCACTCACTTTTGCTTTCATTCTCTCCAGTCTCATCGTCTTCTCGAACTCCTCATTCTCTTTCGCCTTCTTCTTCTCAGATATCACCAGCTTTTGAGCATGAGTGATAAAGGCCACCAATTCAGAAGCAGATCTGAGAAAATTATATTTCTCCACATATTGGTCAACACCTGCTTTATTGGCGACCGGTGGTGCGTTACTAAGTGATTTAAGGACAGAGTGATCCTTGGTAGGAATCCATCTCTTCCATGCCTCCTTATGCAGTAACGCACCCATCAACAGTCTGATCTTGGTCAGAACTCTGTCAGTCTTCTCTAACTCATCAATCACAGGATGAGTTTCTCCTGCTGCCTTAATGCTTTTTTCCATCTCTGCCTTCCCCTCCTCCAAGGCCCTTCATTTCCATCGTAAAAAAATGAAATATGCCACTCGAGTTTTTCGAACCCAGATTGGTCTTCATTTTTGTTACATCGACTGCCTCCTGACCAGTCGCGAGGAATCTAGCCGTTGCTCTTGGGTTTGTGTACTGGAGGTAACCCTCACATCGCGGGCCGTATGAACATTCCCAAATCAGAGTTTGAGTGTACACCCCAAAGATAGCATCGAGTAATTCAAGGTGGGTGTGTGTGTCCCCAAACTTGATATGCTGTATCTTCTTTCTCTTTTCTGGATCAGAGACCAGTTTGCCGAGGAGCTGTGCTGTGTTTGATAATAGGATATAGACATCCTTTTTAGCACGACTTTTCTCTCTTCTTTGATCCTGAGGGATCCACACATAGGTATCCTTCTCTCCCCCATCTTGTTATCAAACTCTTCTTTAGTGAGGTCATAGTGGTCTTGCACCCACTGTTGTTCCTCCACTGTGATCTCCTCTCCATCACTATGAATCAAGTCGATCATTTTTCGTCCTCCTCCTCCCGTGTAGGCAGGTGGTAAGGGATTACCATATGCTCCTCCTCCTCCCGTCTCTTCTTGTTCAAATCCTCCTTCATCTTCGTCTCCTCCATATCTTCCTTCATCATCCCAGCCCTCTTCTACTCCTCCTCCTACTCCTTCATCTCCTCCTCCTCCTCCTTCATTCAGTCCTCTTCCTCCTCCTCCTCCTGCTTCTTCTTCTTCTCTTCTTTGTCCTGCCTCCGAGAATTCACTCATTTCGGCGGTCTCTGTCGACATGATGTCGTAGTAGTAATTAACAGGAGGACAGTGTCAGCTCCTATGTTTGGTTTTTGTTCGTTTGTATTCTGTTCCTCCTTCAGTCGATTGACTAGTGAAGAGAGAAACTAATAGAGAGGGTAGAGTGAGATTCCCTGTCCTCTATGAAACACTGTTTGTATGTTTGTTTTTGTTTGAGAAAAATAGTCTTTGAGACTTTCTCCGATTTCTTGTTCTCCTTACTCAGATTACTTTCTCCTCCTTCTTTTCTATATTGTATCTAGTATGAGGCACTTGGACCTACACACAGATAGTAATAGAGAAGCTAGAAAAGCTCTCCTTGAGAAGTCGACAGTCGGTCGGATAGGTTCTCAGACCTACCTTAGGAAAACGATCAGAGAGTTGCAAAAATACTCTGACGTATGTGTGAGATAATGCAGATAAATGCACAAACTAGAAGGGTAGAGTGTTGTGCTCCTGTCCCTATGCTTGTTTGTGTTTTGTGTGTGTTCCTTCACTCTTCTGTCCACCTCCTTCTTCTTGGTCTCTGTGTGAGAACAGCAAGAACGACAGAGAGTTTGTATCTGATGTCTCCTTGTGAGCACACAGATATGGATTGGGCTAGAGGGTACGAGACACCTGCTTGAGACCAATCAAATTATTTGTTTTGTGAAAGAGTTATGAGGGAGCTCCCCGGGTGAGACAGGTCAGTGAAAATTCACTCTGTTGCCTGTGTGGCAAAGCAGAAAGAAATCATCCTAGTGATGTGGACTCCAAATGTATTGCCCCCAACGATAGCTCGTAAAAAGTCGGTAATACAACCAAACACAGTCCTCAAAAGATGAGAATGATGTCTCGTTATATTAGCTCAGTGAAGCCAAAAAGGAAAACGGCAACAGATCAGGAATGAAATGGCATCAGGTCCAATCCGGACAAATAATACCGAAAAACAAGCTGGTGCACCTGTCACCAGGAAAAGGTACTTTTTACCGGCTATCCGGGGGGTGATGCCTACATATGTCACAATCAGGAGTAACCGCAAGTTACTGAATAAGACTCCGTAAGAAGTCAGGCTGCTCCCAGCCACTTTAATCCGAAGGCATCAACTCAGTCAGAACTGAACTGCCAGACAGCAAACTAAATGCGCGAGTAACTGTAACTTAGTAACTGCTACTCAATGTTATGGTCCAGTACACAATGATAAGAAGTGTAACGGTCACAATTGTCTTGCAAACCGGCGGCAGTGAAAGGTAGGGTAAGGTCCGTGAGTGACCGGTTTATACCAATCAACGGTTATGAGCCGCTGGAAAAATGGTTCATCACAGCAATACGCAAACTGGAAAGAGTTTTTATCTCACGCACCCGTCTATGACTGCATTACCGAACACCTGCAAGGATTTTACTATCAGCTAGAAGAATACGCTTATGACATTAGTACAATTCTCGGGGATATGGTGAAAGATGCATTTCTCGATGAGGCTGCGGCAAAGAGAAAATACGGATGGGACTTAGACCGTATGAGAGAAGCAAAGGAAGCAGAAGAACCGAGAGAACCGATACTGAGAAGAAGTTCACCAGATGTGAGTGAAGACAGCGAGGAAGAAAAAGACAGCTCGTCATCAACATCAGCACGCACAAGACGAACAGAAGCAAAGAAGCTTGAGAAGCCGAAAGAGTGGGCAAAGTGGAATGCGGAGCAGAAGGTAGCTTGAGAAGAAAAAGCTAAGAGAAGAGCGAGACGATCACAGACAAGAGCAGCGAAAAGGGCGGCTTACACGGTGTGACAAAGAGAGCGTACAAAAGGGAACAGAAGTATTTGCAGCGATGTAAATTATTTCAGTTACTAATAACTACCGCATTCTCAAACTACTGACAAAGTCGTCGCATATCTGCGAAGCCGCAATCCAAAAGCGCAATAAAATAGAAACAATATTGTAACAACAAGTATAAGATTTCGGGTCCGGCAGAGCCGAGGTGTAATAGATGTAGTTAGAGGGGTGTTTGGGCCCGCAGGGCATGTGTACCTGAAGCAGTGGGGGGGGGGGGGGGGGGGCAAACGCCAACCCCGTGCTGCCGACCCCGCCTCGCCGCGCTGTCGCGCGGCGAGGCGGGGTCAGCAGCGCGGGGTTGGCGTAGGGGGCCCCTTTGCAGTTTATAGCACTTCATTTTACACAAACACTATGATTTTATTACATTTAATTTTACACAAACACCGTAGGCTATAACTTCTATAAGAGAATACTTGCACTTGGTACGAAAGTATACGTATAATATCAAATGTACTAAATGCAAATAATGTTAATAATTAAGTAATTAATATTGCTCTTGTAGTACTAGATATTGGCAAAGTTTTGCGACATAATATTCATTTATTGAAGCGTGGTACTTTCTCCGCTTGCATCAACAGAATCCACAATCAATTGCTCCTGGCCCGAGATACGTATCGCTGCATGTGTTGGATTCACGAATGGGACTCAAAAGAGAGGGAAAATAAACCAGTGACTCTTTTGCGTCCCATTCGTGACTAAATCAGAACCGTGGTGCGCCATGTTGGCGTGACACGGGCGGAAGGTAGGAGGCAAACTCAACCACCAAGACTGCTCTCTCTATGAACAGAGAAGCGGGATAGCGTCAGGAAATTATTAGTTATGCTTGTTGTTAGGTAGCAGCCTTCCGCACAGTCCACCTATGCTGTCTGGTGGTAGCCTTCCGCACACTCACCAGTCTGGTGGTAGCCTTCCGCACACTCACCAGTTCAGCTTTTTGGTGACAGCCTTCCTCACGTTCACCAGCGTGTTCGTTCGGTGGTTGCCTTCCGCACACCCCCATAAAACACTATACTAAAGTGAATAAAGTCTACTAGACCCGGCGTTCACGCTACAAGGCTCTATAACCTTTTTGACTAATTTAATAATCTGCAATAAACCAGCTACGAAATGCCGAGGTCTGTAGTAGACTTGCTGCTTTATTGAGAAAAAGGTGCCAGGGAAGGCACGCAAATACTGGCTGGGCCGGACATAAGTAATGGCTCTAACGATACACATCACATATGCAGGACCATACTAACTAACCTAATTAATTATATTTTTAGGTCTAACAACTTGACACTTGCGACACCAGAGGTTAGGGAAAAGAAAAACGAGAGAGGTAAGAAGCAAGAAAAGAAGACAGTTATACAGGATCTTAGGTTTCAGGCAGAGAAACACAGTAGGTTTAGAAAGGTAGAGGAGGAGGCGACTCATGATGAAAGAGTTTGGGAGCGCATTTGATAGCTTTGTAGAGAGGCGAGCCCACAGCTGAGGAAATTAGGGAGACAGTAGACAGAGTGTTATTGTATATGATGCAACATAACGGTAGTGAGAAAGAAGTGCCACCGACAGAATTGTTATGATTAATAGCTGTTAGCAAGCATCCACACATAAAAGGCACCATGCTAAAGAATAGTAGAAGGAATGAGTTAGAGCCACAAGAACAAGCCTAGGAGGCATACAAGTTAAGGCTTAGTACTGACAACAAGTACGTAACAGCAGATTTAGGCAAGATTTTAGCAAGTCAGAGTCACCTGCAGACAACACTTATTTCGCTAGTAAGTTAGGTGAAGCTAGTAAGATAGCTGAGCTAAGGATAGCGATAGCAGGTGATGAACGCTGCAAAGTAGTAAGGTAAGTAGTACACACACTTGAAATAGTAACTATAGCTTTAAAATTGATATATAGCTGTAGATGCAGGAGGTACTTTTCTAGACTTATATATACCAGTCCCCCACCTCTGCTGCGGGTCTGTTTACTCTTGCGCAATGCAAGGTGCATGAGAAATACGATGCGTTGACCCGAACTTAAACACTGGGAAATTGTAGTAACAGCGTACGGTTTGGAGGATTGAGTTTTGAACTTGAAAATGTTCTTGCAAAATTTACCGAATTTCCAGTGACTCTAGGCTGGGAATTATGGCAAATTAACCTCCAGCCTCCGGCCCGAATTCAATGCGGCACGAATGCTTATGGGCCCCGTTACATGCCACTTGGTGTGTTTTTTAGGCATTTGTGCAGGATGCGGACTATAACTGTCACAGTGAGCCAAAACTCACCGTTTGCACCCAATACTCCGTTTTCGGGGATCCCTGCCATTGACATTGTTGTTGTGGCCCCGGTTCAGTTCTGGTTACCCTTTCCATATGTTAGACCATATTAATACAATATATTAATTCGGTGGACAGTACTGGCCGGCATATGTAATGCGTGTCGTTAGAGCCATTACGTGTGTCCGGCCTAATACGTTCCCGCTCTTTGCCTTGGCGCATTCTTCTAATAAAGTTTAACTTGCAGACGATCTACTCAACTTAGATTTGACTCCGGTTTAGTACAATAGTTTAACAGGTTATGAAGCCTTGAAGCGTGATAGCAAAGCCTGATAAACTTCATTTACTTATTCTATTTTCAGCGTTTTTCGTGGTGTGTGGAAGGCTACCACAGAAAAAACGAACTGGTGACGTGTGGAAGGCTGTCACAAAATCAGGTGAACTGTTGGAACGTGCGGAAGGCTGCCAACAACCACCTGGGGTGGAACGTGCGGAAGGCTGCCACCTAATTTTAATCGAACTGTTCAATAAGAACAAATACTTCCTAATCTAGCTTCACTAGAAATAGTAAAAGCAAATCTGGTAGTGGAGGTTTCTCCTACCTTCCGCCCTTTGAAACGCTAATATGGCATCTAATAACTCTGACTTAGTCAAAATGAGGCTGGAAACGCCTAAGTATGATCATGGGAGAGAATGGGAGCTGTGGGAATACACCTTTATATCTATAATAGGTGTCACGCACCCAGAAATCCTACCATTAATACCAGGTTTCCAGACTCATGCCTTAGCCGAGCCACTATCTATCTACATCCCTCCTGATTCTTCTACCAACCCATCCTTTAAATCACCTAAAGGAGAGGAAGAAGAAGGAACAGGCGAACAAGAAGAAGCAGCAGCTAAGGTTAAGAAAGGGGAGAGAGATGCTTCTGCTGAACCGCTAACCATCATACCTACTGATCAAAAATCTGAGATGCCAATGGCAGCTGGGAGAAACAAGCCCCAGCCGCTATTTGCATTAAGATTCAGCGAGCAGTATTATGAGCGAGAGAAAAAAGAAAAGAAAGCAAGATTGAATAGGCTCCTCTATGCTTTCTTACTTCAATCTTGCGCTCATGACAGGAAAGTGATGGCAATTATGAGACAGGGGGGAACCGATGGGGTAGCCTGCTTCTTGGCCCTAAAGAAACATTATGGGGGCCTTGACCTCATAAAGTTTGAAGAGGACCAAGAAGCAGTCTATCATTCGTACCCAAAGGAACCCAGTGAGGTAAGTGCGTGGTTAGCTAACTACACAACTCTTTTGAAGAAGCAAGAAAAGCTGATGGGTGTGATTCCTGAGATCATGAAAACAGATATGATCATGAGGAAGCTTAAACACATGCAACCTTTCAAAAGGTACCATCAGAATACCTGGCAAGCTTTGCTACCTGATCAGAGACCAAACCTTGAAGAGTTTCTAAAAGTAATAGAACAACTGGCTCAAGGTCATGTCTCTCAGGGCAAGTTACGTAAGCTATACGGTTCCGGAAGTTCGAAGTCTGACCCTATCATTATCAATTTGGTAGGGGCAACTAAGAACAGAAGGAACCCCAAACTACTTCAGACAGGAGCTAGTATTCAGGAAGGGGGAGAGGAAGGTGTGTTTTGGTACTGCCTCTCCCCCGACCATAGGATTGCCTTTTGTCTTGTCAAATGTCAACTAACTGACTGTCCTAAAGATGGACATGGTCCATTGAAATGCCCTATTAGAAGACGAGCGAGAGTGATAAAGGAAGTGTAAGAGAGAAGGACAAGGACAGACAGTCTGAGAAGACAGGTAGACAGGACAAGAGAGAGGAGACAAGGAGTAAGAAGAAGAAGAAGAAGAAGGAGAGCAGCAAGGAAAGAAGAAAGCTGAAAGCATCTGATTTCATTAAGAAGAAGATGATAAGTTTGAATGCTGAATCCCCTTCCCCTTCCTCCTCTTCCTCTTCTGAGAGTGACGAAGAAGAAGACCCAAGCTTACAAGATAAGTTTGAGCCTTCTTCTGGGTCAGATTCAGAGTCAGAAGATGAGGGAGAGGTGGGGTACATTCATCATATGGCTATCATGATGATGAGAAAAGAAGGAAAGGGAGAAGAAGGAGACAACGAAACACACAAGAACCCCCTCTCATCTACACCCCACACACCAATTTTGTCACACGCATTTGTGCCACCTGGCGCGGAAGATAGAGGTGAGGGTGAGCGGGAGAGTGGTGTGCGAGGGGGAGATGAGGACAAGCATGCATCATCTATTCAAAACGCCTCTACACACACTCGCCCCACTATCCCACCCCTTCACGAGAACAACTTTTTACGTCCCTTGATATGGCTGGTGACCCCACTCCTCTTAACCAGATTATACCACTGGAAGAGAAGTGGGCACTCAGACGTACCAGGGCAGGGTACGTAAAAATACTCGTGAAAGGGCTGCATCCCATACACATTCGTGAGGTAGGTGGCCCACCCCTCAACCTCCACGGCAAACCGATACGTAAGAGTAGTTGTCATGTCACTAGTAGTAAGCAGTGCGAGGCGACAGTGCCTGACACTGGTATTCGGTGCTCGTGGAGTTTGGGGGCAGCGAGAAAAGGGGCAAAGGGTGGAGACTGTGCAGCTAGGTTAGTAGAGCATGACTTCTGTGGCAAGCACCTTGATCAATTACAAGAGAGAAAGAGGGGGGAAATACTAGCGAAGTATAGGGAGAAATTGAACATAGGTCTTCTACCTCCTTACGATGCTCTTACTATTGGACCTGCCACCTTATTCACTAAAATCTCCCTATGGAGACAGCACATAGTGACTCGCCCCTCACCTAACCCTCCATTACCTACTACTACCACTACACCGACCACTACTACACAGAACATACGTAGGAGAGAGACGGGAGTAGCGGGAGTAGAGGGAGTAGGTGTAGGGATAGGACAGTTCGTGCCTCTTACCTCTGTGTTGTCCCCATCTCATACACAACCCATACCCCAAGCACAGTCCTTGAGTGTGTTGTCGGCACCCCTTGTACCACATAACGCATCTGTGACGTCTGCATTGTTAACTCATGCACACTCTGTGTCTCGTGTGTTGTGCCTGTCCCACCTGAAAGAGAGCCAGGAGAAACCCCAAACAGCCAACCAGCCGTTCCTATGACCTCCGAACAGGGAAAAGTAGGGACGGTAGAGGGTAAACAGGCGTTGGGCAGGGGGGGACTTCCCCCCATTGAAGAGTTACAAAGACTTCTCAATGCCCTCGCCCAAGGGTTTAAGAATAGGACAGTGAGAGACGGACAGATCGTAACGAAGAATGGGGAGCACGATGAGTTTTACACTGAGGTGTATTATGCGATACATGACTGCATAATAACTATGGCTACCAAACAGAAGACCCATTTGCACGTGGGATTGTCTCTTCCTTTCCTTACATGTTAGAAGAGATAGAGGAGCTTGAAGCTGTGTTGGGGGGTAAGACTCCACCGGAGGAGGATGAATCACCAGATAGTTCTCAGACCGAGGACACCACCACCAACACTCAAAGCACATACACAGCAACAAATCCACATACTGAATGTGCCATTATGTTGATGGGAAATGAAACAGACAGCGATACTAAAGCTAACAGTATTGTGTGGGTAGATGACAGCGGTGCGAGCGAAACACAGTCTCCCGACAAAACCACATTCATCAAATCTGTGAAGGCCCCACAGAAGTTCAGGATTGCCAAAGGGAGCATTAGGACTGAGTACAAGGACAAGGTTCAAATGAACCTTTCGGGTTCTAACGGGGATGAAGTCTGTGTTTTTGATTCACATACCACCTATAATCCACATTTAAAATATGGGTTAGTCGCAACCTCGGTGTGGTTGCGAAAAGGGTTTGCGGTTGTACATCAGAACAATCAGGTCATCGTCCTAAAGAAGCTCATTCGAATTGAGGAGAAACGGATAGTAGCCAGGGGGAGAGCTCTACCTAACAACCTCACAGTCTTTGACGCCCCAAGGACCAAACCACTCGACCCCAAGGAATGGTATGAACCCACCACACAGTCTCACCTTGATACGGAAACAACCAATCAACCTAAACCCCCTCCTGAAACAAGTGAGGCTCCCGAGTCCGATTATTCATCGGGCTCGGGGGTACAAGCTTGACAACTGTCCTCTCACCTTTCTCAAAGATCCAACCTATCTGCATACCATGACATATACTGTTGTTTGTCTCCTTGTATATGTGATTCGCAATGTGATGTGTCTCATACTTACGTACCTTATTCTACTGATATAGACACAGAGAGAGGTGAGAGAGCAGAACAGGAGGATGACATGGTGTTGTGTCCTGTTGTCCGTCCCCACTACCATGAAAACATACACGCCACCGTATTTCACCGCATGTGTACACACAGAGGGGTAAAGGCCATGGAAAGGATGGCTAAGTATATGGGAGTAAAGATAGTGGGAAAAGAGTGGAGAGAACGAATAATGAAGTGTGAGTGGTGTTTGCGGCATAAAATCAAAAAGACACCACACTTCAAAAAGAACCATCATGTCGTAGAACACCGACCCGGGATCCACATTTCAATGGATACCCAGGGTTGGTGGAATACGACATCATGGGACGGTAAGCGGTATAAGTTTACTGTTAAGTGTTTAGCGTCCAACTTTGAACTTGATTACTATTTGCGTCACAAGGACGAATTTTTTCCTTGTTTTCTCAAAGCTATTGCTTTCTTTGAGAGAAACTCAGGGAAGAAAGTTAAGTTCCTCACCTGTGATCAAGAGTACGGCATGTACAAAGAGTTCAAAGAGTGGGTTGACGTAAATCAACCAGTCTTTCTCGAGCCCCAACAGGGGAGAAACAGGTTGTAGCTAAGGTAGAGCGGTCCCACCAAACCAATGGTGGGCCTGCTAGGGCTATCCTTAGCGACGCCGAGCTTCCACCTTCTATGTGGGTAGAAGCCGAGAAAGCAGCGACGTATTTTGGCAATCTCTTGCCTATCGCCCATTGACCATTCAAAGGGAAATCACCGTACGAAGTCATCCATAAACGAAAACCCATGCTACACCACCTAAGACCTATCGGATGCATGGCTTTTATGAAAGTGGATGCTAAGAGGGGGAAGGGTGAGAGAGGAAAGAGAATAGTATTTATCGGGTATGAACGGAATACCGGATATTATCGGGTATATGATCCTGTTGCAATGAAAATACACGGTAATGTTCGATGTCTGGAGGTTGGGAAAGAGGGAAGCATCCAAATCTCTAGCAGATGCAAACGCCTCTGAAGAGATGTTTTCGGTAAAATGGCATTTGCCCCCTCCGGAATCCCAACGAACCCCTCAACACCCGGAAAGTCAAGGTAATGCGTCGGGGGAGATATCGGTAGAGGTACTCCCGACTGGGGGAGATACTTCCCCAGCCGGGGGCCTATCGTCCAAATCGCCCCACACAAGGCGCCCCCGAATGATCCCAATACAAAGGCAGTGGAAGTCAGGGAGGATAGATCTGACCCACCACCCTTAGTGCCTCCGACCCCGAAAGGTTTGACCCATAAGCCCAGTGGGGATCAGGGGGAGGCGAAAGTCACGAAAAAGAATCATAAATCCAAAGAGAGACGCGATTTGTCCGGGATGTATATGGAAATTCCGGCTAAAGCGTGGGGAGAGGGATGGGCGAAACAAACTTACAGTAATGATTGGCAAACTGCGGTTCGCAAAGGCACGGTTACTGCACCCGCTGCCCCAGTTACCCGTAGAACCAGACATTTCCCGGCGCACGCGGTCCTCTTTGATGACGGGGTTACCGATAAGGTGATCGATACCGAATTTCTCAAGTATGCAGTTGCTAACATTCCGGTAAAACCACCACCCCTATCGACCAACTCAAATGACAACGAAAATCAAAGTGAAGCCGCCGCGCCCAATGCGGGTGGCCTACACTTCGATACTACGTCAGAGGGAAGGGGTGGCGGAGCAGAGGGCTGAACACATCTCCAACTGGCGGTCGCATGAACAAGGTGAAATTTCTGGGGAAAACATTATCACGGGAAGGACAAGGAACGCACATGTCACGGTATGCGCCCAAGAAGAGCGTGCAGAATATTGTCTTATCAGTGAGAAATTTCCGGAATTCCCGGTAATACAAAAACCAAAAGATCGTAAGCAAGCTCGGCAGAAAGAATTTGAGCAGCTGAAAGAACTTAAGGCTTTTGTTTGGCGTAAAGAAAAGGAAGCTAGAATGTCCGGGACGCCAATCATTCCGGTGAAATGGATAGACACCGTCAAACAACAGGGTACGCCAGATGAGTTTCATAAAGCCCGAATTACGTTGAGAGGGGACCTTTTGAAGGCATACGCTCAGTATGACCCTAGAAAGACTTACTCCGCTACCGCTCAACATCGGACAATTTTACTCATGATAGCGTACGCTGCATGTTTTGGGATTGACTTATGGCTGATCGATTTCACCACGGCCTATCTCCATGCCAGAATCCCGTACAACATATACGTAAAAACACCGCCCGAATTCCAATTGGAGGATTACGTTTGGCTTTTGAAGAAAGCCTTATACGGCCACCCGGAATCTGGTCGGTTGTGGTACGATATGTTATACGGGGAACTCACGGGAGAACTTGAGTTCAGAACCTTTACGCTTGATAGAGCCTTCTTCATAAGACATGGAAGCAGCCCCAAGACCACACAACTCTTGTCCTTCCATGTCGATGACGGATGCCACGCTGCGACGAGGTCTGAACACCTCAAGATGGTCGCTCACTTTGAGAAAAGAGGGTTCAGATGTAAAGATCTGGGTAAAGCCACTGAGTTCAAAAATATCTAAATTGTTCAAACTGAGAAAGGGATTGCGTTACACCAACGCAAATACGAACTTCTCATTTTGAACGAATTAGGGTATATGAACGAAGTGCCAGCTAAAACCCCGTTCACATATGAAAATCCGGCACCTCTCAAGAAGGACCATAGGCTATTGAAGTACGATCTAAGATGCCTAATAGGCATCCTTATCTTCTTAGCTGTACATACGAGGCCTCTTCTGATCTGCCCGTTGAGTATTGCAGCCAAATCTCAAGTTCCCAACCCTGACACATCATATGCAATGGTGCATTGCATGTTCTTGTGGTTATTGACACCAAGGGCGTTGCTTTTCCGGAGGGGAGACAAGAATCTTAGGAAACCATTAGAATCTTGTTTCTCCGCCCCCAAAACCCCCAAAGACTGGAAACCTAACCATGGATCATGTGCCGCGGCCAATGTAATGAACGAATCCATAGCGTGCCGATCATCGCCAATGTCGATAGGATAATCTCGGAAAATTCGTTGGTGGGGTTTGTGGACTCCGATTTTGCAGGAGATAAAGTTTCGCGAAAGTCTCGATCTGGATATGTTTATTTATTCAATGGAACTCCGCTAGCTTGGTTCTCAAAACTGCAATCCGTAATTGCTCAATCCACGTTGGAATCGGAAACGGTATCAGCTAATGAGGCGGTAAGGGAACTTCTCGCGTTATTACAATCTCTAAGGGATATTGGGATCAACCTCAAGGGCCCCACCCCCCTCTTCGAAGATTTCGAAGGGACGGTATTGTTATCCGAGAGGGGGTTAGGGGAGGCCCGTACCAAGCATATTGAGGTAAATCACCTTCTTGCAAAACTCGTGAATGACGGCATAGTCAAGTTATTCAGAGTACCAACCGAGGAAAATATTGCGGATATATTTACCAAAATACATTTCACGGTTGAGGAATTTATGTATCTGGCTAAGAAAATTTCCGTCTTGCTAGACAGGGCGGGTCGTGCTCGTATTGGGATGAAACCCGATCAATTTGCGTATTGAATCTACAAATAAGATTTACTTTTCTGAACCCGTTATAACCTCGGTATATAGTTATTAATTTTCCGCATACGCACCTACCAATTGTCTTAGGGAGCAAGTTGGCTGGAAGCTAGGGGACAAAGGATGGATCAGCGCCAACCAGAGGACCCTCATTTCCAAATACTTGCCCACTATTACTCTTACAGGTAGTTCGATTGGCTAGCGACGGGCCGGAGGATGAGAGCGTAGCCCGGACTTTGGCGTTCTATCGCCCTTTTTGCTCGCCCCAACTCATGATATCCTCTCGCGCGTTCGCGGCCCCCACTTGCGTGATTGCTCCATATTATTACACTTATATACATACAAACATCTAAGAGGCTAAGTTGGAGGTCACAGTTTGCTGGTCGGAGGGCGATTTATCAGACTACAATCTTGTATATCTTGAAAGGCCTCGGCAGCCAGCCTGTGATTGTACCAGACCAGCCAATAATCACAGATATTTGTATTTGTCTTACATATCATATTATTTTTGTCACATTGATATCCCTCTACGGGAAGCGCTGACAAATTTTTTAATCCATATTACCCAGTAGTAGAATAATTAATAGTTCAGATAGGTCTCATCTCATGGTAGATTAGCTAGTACAATCAGATTCACTTCATATATTATCAGTATATTCGGACCATCTTGTATAAGGCATATAACGATACTATATATGTAACTTGTTTATGCTATGCCTGTATTACTACACATATTCACCTTACTACCACTCACAACATAGGATAAGGTGTGGGTAGGCCATAATCTTCTTCTCGTCGATCAGGCCTGACTTGACTGGGGGCGCTGCGTAGTCTAACTGATATACACTTGCCCCAGCAAGTTGGGTAGCTACAGTCACCCGACATTATCTCTTGGAGAGAGTGAGGGTAAGAGTGAGTATGTTTTGAGTTTGTGTTTTTATAATTTTCACAGAATAGTTTAATAGGACCTGCAGTTAATTTAGTAATTAACCTTGCTCCAGGGGGAGTGTTAGACTATATTAATACAATATATTAATTCGGTGGACAGTACGGGCCGGCATATGTAATGCGTGTCGTTAGAGCCATTACATGTGTCCGGCCTAATACGTTCCCGCTCTTTGCCTTGCCGCATTCTTCTAATAAAGTTTAACTTGCAAACGATCTACTCAGCTTAGATTTGACTCCGGTTTAGTACAATAGTTTAACTCTATTAATATATAGAAGTGGTTGTTAGCACTGACCTCTTTAGGTTAGATCATTAAATTCTCTTTTGTTGACTCCAGCTCATAAGGAGTGACCAAGTGTCCAGGACGGTTACATATACTATATATATATATATAATACATATTATATATATATAATACATATTATATATATATATAATATATTATATATACATATTAATATTAATATATATATAATTCATTAAAATGATTTTTTTTTCAAGTAACGCAAACTGTTAGACCAAACTGAGTCAATATAATTAATATATTAATAAAGATCCGGAACTCACTACAAACCACATCTGCAGTAACAAAGCTTTAAATTAACAAACCGCGCCACAAAATAGCGCAGAGTAATATGACTGGCCGGATATAAGTAATGGCACTAACGACACCGTTACTCTTGTTATACGGCCTGTCCATCTAACTATTAATATTGATTATTAGTTCTAACACTCCCCCTGGAGCAAAGTAAATTATGTAAAAGTTACTGTAGGTCCTAATATATTACGACCCCTATATCTATTTTGTGATAGCTCCTTGAGGAACTAAGCCAATAATTTAAATGCCTAAACAGCTACCTTCAATGCCCTTTACAAACTAATGTCCAAAGGTTTGTACCACAGCTATTACTTAAAGACTGGGCGTGCTCTGACAATTTCCTTTTTTCACCCATATCAACATCGATTTTTCTGACTGGCCTTTCCAATCTCCTTCCACTTCAACTGACACACTCTCGCAAGCACAGAAATAGAACCAGCTTTCCCTCAACAAAATTGCCTCACAAGCACAACTCAAATCTGCCTCACAGCCAACTTTAGCCCTTGCCCTAAGCAAAGCCCTTCAATTGCCTATAACCATCTCAAACACTAACCAGCCTTAGGAAGGCCTACCTGACGAGAAGAAGATTAGTGTCCTACCCTCACCTGACTTCTCGAATGAGTACTAATGGATAAGATAGTATGCAAAAATGACATATTATGCAAGTATCATATGAATATATTAATACAACATGGAAAAGTTATATTAATGCATTCGTATGATAGTTATATAAATATATGTCTGCTAAATATTGCGTATATATGGGCTTATTAGGAAGAAAATTATCAGCCGGTCTGGTGCAGCCAAAGGGTGGATTCCAGGCCTGTCGAACTCCGAGAGGTAAACGCCCATCACACCATCCCTGGGCCTCCAACTTGGCCTCCTAGGGTATATGTATAAAAATAATTAACAAGTATGGGTCAATTATGATCCCGAGTAAGTAATAGTAAATAAATGGAATGGGCGAAGTGTTGCGATGGTCCAGGCCCAAACGACAAGGAGGCGGCTAACGAGCGCAAACGAACGGGCAAGTCCATGAGCATG
>WBZZ01000972.1:45000-50000 GCA_019918135.1 Paulinella micropora | reverse complement strand
TAATAATAATAATAATAATAATAATGATGATGATGATGGTTATAATAATAATAATAATAATAATAATAAGAATAATAATAATAGTGCTTCTCTGTCAATGGCTGATGCATTTCTGCACATGCGCCTCCATCGTCTCACCCGTGAGGGGAGTACGAAGAATTGACGATAAGCTCTAATGACACCCCCGCAAGGGCAGTTCCAACACTTCCAGACGGGCCGGTATGTTCAATGAAAATACTGGTCCAGACGGATCGGTATGTACAATGAAAATACTGGTGGCACCGACGGGAATCGAACTGGCGACAGGGCCCAGATGGTAGAACTTGACCACTGGGCTATCACGGTGTCCATAATAATAATAATAATAATAATAATAATAATAATAATAATAATAATAATAACAATAATAATAGTGCTTCTCTGTCAATGGCTGATGCATTTCTGCACATGCGCCTCCATCGTCTCACCCGAGGGTACGAAGAATTGACGATAAGCTCTAATGACACCCCCGCAAGGGCAGTTCCAACACTTCCAGACGGGCCGGTATGTTCAATGAAAATACTGGTCCAGACGGATCGGTATGTTCAATGAAAATACTTGTGGCACCGACGGGAATCGAACTGGCGACAGGGCCCAGATGGTAGAACTTGACCACTGGGCTATCACGGTGTCCAAATAACAATAATAATAATAATAATAATAATAATAATAATAATAATAATAATAATATACTTCCTCTAGGCATACTGATGCAGCTGATGGCACGATCCGTTTCCGGACATGAGCCTCCATGCCCTTGTTCGAGGTGCTCCATCCCCACCTAGTCAGTCTCTCGACTGATTATAGGGGCCACCGATGCAGCTCCTGAGGGCAAGACTACACTAAGCCGAGGTTATTCCGCAGTCCCAACAACCTCTTGCAAAACGTTGCCGCATGTGCAAGTGCGTACACCAAGCATGGTTGCTAGAACTACCTCAACCCCACCCATAACAATTTGGTATCCGCTGGGTCCACGGGCTATCAACCGGCATAGCGGAGTTTAAGATCTTCGACAGGCGCCCAACGACCCTCCTCCCCAGCATCATCCACCAAATGGTTTTGAGTTAGCATCACAGTTTAACGCCGTAAGGCCATTGGGCTGGAGCTCTGATAAACAAGCGTGACTAAGTTTTTATCATCAGGTGTTACCCTCAAATATATCACAGTCAACACTCCGAGAAGAAAGATATACTTCCTGTAAGGCATACTGATGCAGCTGATGGCACGATCCGTTTCCGGACATGAGCCTCCATGCCCTTGTTCGAGGTGCTCCATCCCCACCTAGTCAGTCTCTCGACTGATTATAGGGGCCGCCGATGGAGCTCCTGAGGGCAAGACTACACTAAGCCGAGGTTATTCCGCAGTCCCAACAACCTCTTGCAAAACGTTGCCGTATGTGCAAGTGCGTACACCAAGCATGGTTGCTAGAACTACCTCAAAACCCCACCCATAACAATTTGGTATCCGCTGGGTCCACAATAATAATAATAATAATGATAATAATGATGATGATAGTGCTTCTCTGTCAATGGCTGATGCATTTCTGCACATGCGCCTCCATCGTCTCACCCGTGAGGGGAGTACGAAGAATTGACGATAGGCTCTAATGACACCCCCGCAAGGACAGTTCCAACACTTCCAGACGGACCGGTATGTTCAATGAAAATACTGGTGGCACCGACGGGAATCGAACTGGCGACAGGGCCCAGATGGTAGAACTTGACCACTGGGCTATCACGGTGTCCAATAATGATGATGATAATAATAATAATAATAATAATAATAATAATAATAATAATAATAATAATAATAATAATGATGATGATGATGATGATGATAATGATAATGATAATAATAATAGTGGTGCTTCTCAGTCAATGGCGAATGCATTTCTGCACATGTGCCTCCATCGTCTCACCCGTGAGGGGAGTACGAAGATTTGACGATAAGCTCTACTGACACCCCCGCAAGGCACCTTCCAGACAGACCAATACTTTCAAAGAAAATATCCTCTGAAAATACTGGCACCGACGGGAATCGAACTGGCGACAGGTCCCACATGGTAGACCTTAACCACTGGGCTATCGCGGTGCCACAATAATAATAATAATAATAATAATAATAATAATAATAATAATAATAATAATAATAATAATAATAATAATAATAATAATACTCAGTCAATGGCGAATGCATTTCTGCACATGTGCCTCCATCGTCTCACCCGTGACGGGATCACGAAGAATTGACGATAGGCTCTACTGACACCCCCGCAACGCAGCTCCAAGCCTGCCAGACAGACCACTACTTTCAAAGAAAATATCCTTTGAAAATACTGGCACCGACGGGAATCGAACTGGCGACAGGTCCCAGATGGTAGACCTTAACCACTGGGCTATCGCGGTGCCACTAATAATAATGATGATGATAATAATAATAGTGCTTCTCTGTCAATGGCTGATGCATTTCTGCACATGCGCCTCCATCGTCTCACCCGTGAGGGGAGTACGAAGAATTGACGATAAGCTCTACTGACACCCCCGCAAGGGCAGTTCCAACACTTCCAGACGGGCCGGTATGTTCAATGAAAATACTGGTCCAGAAATAGACCGGTATGTTCAATGAAAATACTGGTGGCACCGACGGGAATCGAACTGGCGACAGGGCCCAGATGGTAGAACTTGACCACTGGGCTATCACGGTGTCCACAATAATAATAATAATAATAATAATGTATCTCCTGCCAATTGCTGAGCCAAAAGGCCATGTGCATCCAGTCCTCCATTCCATAAGGAAAGTCTCCACACCAATCGGTGGAATAAAGGAAGTGACGGCATAGAACATTACTCTAGGAGCTTTATACCAATCAGCCCATTGAAAAGGACCAATGGCCTATGTACTCCCTAATAATAATAATAATAATAATAATAATAATAATAATAATAATAATAATAGTGTATCTCCTGCCAATTGCTGAGCCAAAAGGCCATGTGCATCCAGTCCTCCATTCCATAAGGAAAGTCTCCACACCAATCGGTGGAATAAAGGAAGTTACGGCATAGAACATTACTCTAGGAGCTTTATACCAATCAGCCCATGGAAAGGACCGATGGCCTATGTACTCCCTAATAATAATAATAATAATAGTAATAGTAATAATAATCATAATAGTAATAGTAGTAGTAGTAATAATAATAATAATAGTAATAATGATAATAATAATAATAATAATAATAACAATAATAATAATAGTGCTTCTCTGTCAATGGCTGATGCATTTCTGCACATGCGCCTCCATCGTCTCACCCGTGAGGGGAGTACGAAGAATTGACGATAAGCTCTAATGACACCCCCGCAAGGGCAGTTCCAACACTTCCAGACGGACCGGTATGTTCAATGAAAATACTGGTCCAGACGGAGCGGTATGTTCAGTCTGGAGCGGTAAATAATAATAATAATAATAATAATAATAATAATAATAATAGTGCTTCTCTGTCAATGGCTGATGCAAATCTGCACATGCGCCTCCATCGTCTCACCCGTGAGGGGAGTACGAAGAATTGACGATAGGCTCTAATGACACCCCCGCACGGGCAGTTCCAACACTTCCAGACGGACCGGTATGTTCAATGAAAATACTGGTGGCACCGACGGGAATCGAACTGGCGACAGGGCCCAGTTGGTAGAACTTGACCACTGGGCTATCACGGTGTCCAATAATAATAATAATAATAATAATAATAATAATAATAATAATAATAATAATAATAATAATAATAGTGCTGCTGTCATGTATGCAAATGTGCACATGTGCCTCCATCGTCTCACCCGCGAGGGGAGTACGAAGATTTGACTGATGGCTCTACTGACACCCCCGCAGGGCAGCTCCAAGCCTTCCAGACAGACCAATACCTTCAAAGAAAACATGCTTTGAAAATACTGGCACCAACGGAAATCGAACTCCCGACAGGTCCCAGATGGTATTGAACTTGACCACTGGGCTATCACGGTGCCACTAACAATAATAGTAATAAATAATAATGATAACATTGATAATAATAATAATAATAATAATAATAATAATAATAATAATAATAATAATAATAATAATAATACTATATCTGAGGCGTACTGATGCAGCTAATGGCATATCCTCAACGGACATAAGCCTCCAATACCCTTGTTCGAGGTCCTCCACCCCCCCGTGTCAGTCTCTCGCCTGATGATCGGGGCCACCGATGGAGCTCCTGAGGGCAAGACTGCACTAAGCCGAGGTTATTCCGCAGTCCCAGCAACCTCTTGCAAGACGTCACCGAATGTGCAAGTGCATACACCAAGCGCGGTTGCTAGAGCTGCCTCGAAACCCCACCCATAACAATCTGGTGTCTGCTGGGTCCTGGGCTATCAACCAGCATATGCGGCGTTTAAGATCTTTTACGCGCGCAACGACCCTCCTCCCCAGCATCTACCACCAAAGGGTTATGAGTTGGCGTCACAGTTTAACGCCTTGAGGCCATTGGGCTGGAACTCTGTTTAGCAAGTGTGACTAGGTTTTTTCATCGGGAATAATAATAATAATAATAATAATAATAATAATAATAATAATAATAATAATAATAATAATGATAATGATAATGATAATAATGATGATGATAATAGTGCTTCTCTGTCAATGGCTGATGCATTTCTGCACATGCGCCTCCATCGTCTCACCTGTGAGGGGAGTACGAAGAATTGACGATAAGCTCTAATGACACCCCCGCAAGGGCAGTTCCAACACTTCCAGACGGGCCGGTGATGATGATAATAATAATAATAATAATAATAATAATAATAGTGCTTCTCTGTCAATGGCTGATGCAAATCTGCACATGCGCCTCCATCAATAATAATAATAATAATAATAATAATAATAATAAACCCGGCACGAAAGCTTTTCCGACGAGAGCTCACCGAGAGGT
>WBZZ01000972.1:30000-40000 GCA_019918135.1 Paulinella micropora | reverse complement strand
TGGGGGCTTCCAGTTCCGGTTTGGTGATCTTGTTGAGGTGAGCATTCGGAGGAAACAGTACCGAGATGGGTTGAAGATAGGATTCACATTGAACCGAGATGGGGCCGAGTTGACCTGTTCCAACTCGGCTCCATTTCGGCTTCATGTTAATCCTATCTTCATCCTATCTGGGTTTTGTCTCCTCCCTATCTTCGCTTCTTCGGGCTTGCCTAACTGGAACACATGATGAGCGCACGTTGGAGAGGGGCTTCAGTCGGTCCCAATGCCTGCCAGTGCCTTGCTGCGTTGCCGTGCCTTGCCCCATGCATTCACACCCTCCACGTTGCATTTCTAACTGAGCAGCTTCGGCTGGGATTACTATACTTGTCTGTAAGACCCTATAGGTACCGCTAGGTTCGCGCCTTCTATACCCACGTGGGGGAAGGAGTTTCAGCGGCACGCCGTCCGATCTGGCTCCACTCGGGGACACCCGTACCTCATGATGTGTATTGTTAGGAGCAGCTGAAAGTCCATAAGGCATGAGAGTAGAGGCGTTGGCGATGCGATGGAGAGTGTGTGTAGTGCGTGAGGCAGGTTCTGGCGACGCTGGGGGTGCTGGCGGGCGCCGAAGGGCACGAAGCGACGCGGCAGCGTCCAGTGACACCGGCGGAAATGCGTGTAGTGTGTGTTGCAGATACCGCCGATGCTATTTGCATGGACGGGCGCTTTCCTCGGCGTAAAGAGGCGCGGCGGTGATGGCCAGCGACATTGGCCGTCTACTACTCTCAATGGATTACAAATACGCGAAGCACGGAGCTACCACTGTGGCCCTTATGGGACAAGGTAGAATCGCCGAAGACCTGGACAATCCCCGTGGGAATGCCTCTTCGACGGGCTCTGGCCCGATGTCCCAGGATGGGAGGATGAGGGCTCGCGTATATGACGGAATTCCTGAACCACGTGGAGAGGCTATCTTAGCTGCGCCTCATCCTTCCTCCCCAAACCTGGCACACGGGTCGGCGCTTCAACATAAGGCGAGCGGCGCTATATGGCAGATGGCACCGCCGCCTCGACGGTACCGGCGGGTAGATCGGTACGACAAGGACGGGCGTAATCTGATTGTCTGGGGGCTCTCAGAACGCGCCAATCTACAGGAGATCGCCTCCAAAATGAGCGGTCTTGGTCTGGTGGTCCCGGTAATGGAGTGGCAAGGCCAGCGAATGTCTCGTCACCTGGAGCTGGTCTACGAGGACGATGACAGCAGGCAGACGGCGTTGCAGCAACTCAAACATCTCAAATTCTTCGGCAGAGGGGTCAATGTGGCCCTTGGGCGCAGGTTCAGGGACAGGGAACGTGTCCGAAGGCTTATTCGCATCCATCTGCGTGGGGAAGCGGCGGTCCGGAAGGAGGAAGCTGCGACGGGATATCGCGTCTTGCCTCTGCATGAAGAATGTGTCCATGATGTGCAGGTGGTGTCTTCGGAATTGGCTGCCGATGCACCTAAGTGCGTGTCTGAGTGTGCTGATATGCATGTGGTGCCCCTGCATTCGGCGGCCAGTGCAGTGGGGGACCAACCTGCGCAAGCACCTGCAGAGGGGGGCAGCACGAGGGCGGAAGCCAAGCGCGGCCGTCGGGTCCGGAAACGAGCCAAGAAGCACCGCTCCAAGCAGTTCGATACCGGCTTCAAGCTACTCGTCGCGAGTCACAACTGGCAGGGTAAAACGGGGTACGACAACGTAGGCACGGCGGAATGGGCATCATTCTACAAGCACGAGGGCTGGCTAGTCATCGGGGCTCAGGAGCACCGCATGGGCAAGAAGCAACTTTCCAAATGCAGCCTGGATGGATTCCGGATTTTTGGAAAACCTGCGGAGGTCAGCGAGAAAAATCGCTGCAAGGGTGGGGTTCTATTCGCGGTTGCTAACTTCCTTGGTCCGTATTGCAACCTGGTGTCAGCCCCCGTCGACCACCGGCAGCAAGTGTGGCTGCGTATCGCCTCGGGTGTTACCGGCGCTCAGGATATCTATGTGGGCAACGGCTACTTTCCCCAGGAAACGCAGGAAGAAGAGTCGTCAGAGGCGTATGCGGCCTGGCAGGCAGCTATAGCTTTTTTTGGAGCCAAAGGTCTTGTGGTCACGGTGGCGGATGCCAACGCGAAGCTCGGGCCGGCATGCAGCCGAAAAGAGGAGGGCATCGTCGGTCAACACGGGGAGGTCGATGATAAGGGAGCACCGGTACGTTCGGAGAACGGCAAGAGACTCGCGGCTGTCCTCGTCGCTACGGGCCTGCGAAATCTGAGCGGCTTCTCGTGCCCAGTGGAAGGGTCCTACTGGTGGTCCCGGCGTGAGCAGCGCGGCATGGGCACAGGCAAGCACCTCCTCGATTACATCTGCGCGTCGCCTGGCTTGGCATCTGGAGCAAAGTTCGGAGTATGCGAAGATGATCTTGATACGGACCACAAGGCAGTATGGGCCGAACTGACGTGGAGCGGCCAGCGCCGGCCAAAGCGGGCTGCGAAACCTTACAGGTCCTTTCGTGTTGATAAGCTTATTGGTGCTGGTGTCTCGGGTAATGATCACGCTGCGAAGCAAGCGCTGGATTATCTACGCGACAAGTTCGATGACGTATTCCAGCATTGCCTACAGAAGCTTGGAGTGCATCAGCTGCCTGAGCTTGACCTATCGGGTGGTGCCGACAGCCAACGGGTGGTAGATGACGTCACCGAGCGAGTGGCGCAGTCCTTCCGAATGGCGGCGCACCGGGTCCTTGGCTCCAGATGTGTACGACCCCGTTTCACCAACAATTGGTTCGACGGGGAGCTAAAGGAGCTCATTCAGCAGCGCCGGGAGGCCTACGCAGCATACAGGAGGGATGAATCGAATGCGGAAGCCCGTCTGAATTGGCTACGGCTCCGCAAGCAAATTCGGAAGGCAACTCGGGCCAAGAAGTCCGCCTCCTTCAAGCAAGTGCAGGAAGAAGCGGTCAAATGTCAACGCGAACAATCCTCAAAGCGCTTTTGGCTACTCGCGAAGCGGCTTGGCGGGGCACGCAGAACGAAGGTCTCCGCGCCGGTGCAAAGGGAGGATGGCTCACTGGCGTGTACGCTGCCGGAAAAGGTCGCTCGGTGGGAGGAATTTCGGAGAAATTCGGTGAAGCCACGGGAAAATCCGGCAAGTGCGGCTGTTGTGGTGGAGTGCTGTGCAGAAGCAGGCTCGCTGGAGTGGGAGGAAGCCGAAGCTAAGCGGCAGTTCCACTGGAACGATCGCTTCAGAGATGAGGTGGCCCGGGCTATGAAGGAGCACGAAGTAGGTGAAGACACTTGCGAAGAGCTGGACACGCCGTTCACGCAAGAGGAGGTCCTTGCAAGGCAACGTGCCCTGAATAACCACAAAGCTTGTGGCGAGGACAAAGTGAAGAACGAGATGCTCAAGTATGGCGGCGCCTACATCAATGGCTACTTAACGCAGTACTTCAACTGGATTCGAGAAGCCGAGAGGACTCCAAAAGCTTGGGGCAAGGGAATCATCGTCAATATCCCCAAGGGTGGGGATCCTACGGATCCTGACAACTGGAGGGATATCTCGATTATTAGTTGCCTTGGTAAGCTGTATCTGTCCTTATTAGCTACTCGTCTAACGCTCTTCGTGGATGGCCCGGATAAGCTACGTCCAGAGCAGGGAGGCTTCCGCCCGGGGCGTCGCACTACGGATCAGGTCTTTACCCTTTGGCAGAGGTTGAAGGGGCGTCAGCAGCAGAAGCGGGAGTCGTATGTCCTGTTCGTCGATCTACGCAAGGCTTTCCCGTCTGTTTGGAGAGATGGTCTATTTGAGAGGCTCTGGAAGCTGGGTGTAAGGGGCAAGTTCTGGCGCACGCTACGCAGGTGCTACGAGCAGACTTCGTCGCAAGTGCTAGTTGATGGAGCACTCACCCCCGAAGTACTGGAGGGTGTAGGCGTCCAACAGGGGTCCCCTCTCTCTCCCACACTCTTCAACGTCTTTATGGATGAGCTGTGTGATCGGCTGGCGAGTGCCCTCAAGATCACGGATGTGAAGCGGCTGAACGACATCAAGGCACTTCTATACGCGGACGACGTGGCCCTCATCGCTCACAGTCGCACCGAGCTCCAGAAGATGGTCAATGTTGTGGCCAAGTTCGCGGAAGATTACAGGCTGGAAGTCAACTTGAAGCCCGGCAAGACGGAAATCATGCCCATTTACACGTCGAGCAAGGCGAAACGACCAAGTATCAGGGAGCGAGGTGAGCCCGTGGTGTGGTTTCGCGGCCAGAAGCTTTGTGTCACCAGTCAGTACAAGTACCTGGGAGTGGTTATCACCGACGACCTGAAGTGGAAGGAGCAGGCCCTGCGGGCTACGCGTGTCACTGAAGTCGCCACCGCAGGTTGGTACTCTTTGTGGTGTGCAGGTGAGATACAAGCTAGGTATCGTCTCATGTGCTGGAATCAACTTGTGGGGGCCAAGCTGAAGTACGCCTTCGATGTCTGGCGTGCCCCCGTATCGCAGCTCACCAAGCTGGAGGCAGCAATGCTGCGCCCCATGAGGATGATTCTCGGCATCAGCCCTAAGACAAGCAAGTGGATTACACTCTTTCTGGCGCGCTCTTTCAGTGCGGAGCGTTTGCGGCGGGCGGCGCAACTGAAGTTCTATGGACGGCTGCGTGTTCTACCGGAGAAGCGATTTCCTGTCATCGCATCTCAAGTCAAATCCGACTGGACTGCGGAGGCCGAAGGCGCTATCAGGGACTCAATGGATCTACAACAAGGGCTTCAGGAGCTCCTAAATAGCTCAGAGAAGGACCTCGAGGGTTGGTTTTTGACTGTGGACAAGTGGGCCCTTCAGCAGGACGTCAAGATGGTGCAGCAACTGATGTGGGACAAGCGAGAGGCAGGCAGCGATCTTACTGATGGCCTGCGAGTCATCCTAAGACAAGTCTTTGGAACTAAGGAGTTCCCAAGATGGGTAGCCCTTGATGATGCGCATTATAATCTGCTTCGGAGAAGGTTGCTCAGCTGCAACAACCGCCTTCGGTTGTACCGCAGCAAGTTGGTCAGTGGCATGTCCCCTCGCTGCTTCTGTTGTCATGATGATGTCAATGAGTCCCTTGCGCACTTCTTATGGGATTGCCCCATGCATGAGGGGAGACGTAAGCAGCTGTTGCTGAGTATGCAGAGGCTCGGTGGCATGGCTGTGGGGGCTGCTGAGGGGGATGGAGGGAGTGAGGAGGGTGGTGAGGTCGTAGGCGGTGAGGTTGTGGTGGAGGATGTGTTGCTTGGGCGGGAGCGGGAGGGCTCTGTGCGGCAGGGTTGGGATGATATGTCGCCTGTGGATCAATCACGATTGTTTTGTAAGTTTTTTCAGGGGAAGTCGCGCTTCCGCAGTAACTTTAGGCTTGCTGCGTTGTTAGGGGTTACAGCGTTGCGTCCCCCTCCAAAGTTGGATGTGTTGTTTGGATCATATGTGTCTGAGTGTTGGTCTGCTAGGGAGGGTAAAAGGGAGGAGCTTGGGGTGGAGGATGGGGGCGAGGAGGTGATTGACCTCACTGAGGTTCCATCAGCTTCTGTCCCACCCTCTCCCCCAAGTGACGTTGATGTTGCGCGGCGCGGCCGTCCGCGCAGAGTGGACGTCCTGGCTAGAGAGAGGGGTTCGGGAGCGCAGCGTAGTGTCTCGGAGTTCTTCTCTTCAGCTAACACCCTCGCATCTAGCTCTTCATGCACTTCACAGCCCCCATCTGCCCCTGCTGTTGCTGTTGCTGCTATGTCTGTTTGGTGTTCTGACAATGCGTTGGGATCGGCTGACCCCGGTGACCCAATGGAGGCACATGTCCAGGATCTGGATCTGATGCTATAGTCTGAGGAAGCCTATTATTATTGTTATTATTATTATTATTATTATTATTATTATTATTATTTGGACACCGTGATAGCCCAGTGGTCAAGTTCTACCATCTGGGCCCTGTCGCCAGTTCGATTCCCGTCGGTGCCACCAGTATTTTCATTGAACATACCGCTCCGTCTGGACCAGTATTTTCATTGAACATACCGGTCCGTCTGGAAGTGTTGGAACTGCCCTTGCGGGGGTGTCATTAGAGCTTATCGTCAATTCTTCGTACTCCCCTCACGGGTGAGACGATGGAGGCGCATGTGCAGAAATGCATCAGCCATTGACAGAGAAGCACTATTATTATTATTATTATTATTATTATTAGTATTTTCATTGAACATACCGGCCCGTCTGGAAGTGTTGGAACTGCCCTTGCGGGGGTGTCATTAGAGCTTATCGTCAATTCTTCGTACTCCCCTCACGGGTGAGACGATGGAGGCGCATGTGCAGAAATGCATCAGCCATTGACAGAGAAGCACTATTATTATTATTATTATTATTACCATTATTCGCCTCAGATATAGTAAATCTGCCTTGGAGTGTTGACTGTGACATATTTGAGGGAAATCCCGATGAAAAAACCTAGTCACACTTGCTAAACAGAGTTCCAGCCCAATGGCCTCAAGGCGTTAAACTGTGACGCCAACTCATAACCCTTTGGTGGTAGATGCTGGGGAGGAGGGTCGTTGCGCGCGTAAAAGATCTTAAACTCCGCATATGCTGGTTGATAGCCCAGGACCCAGCAGACACCAGATTGTTATGGGTGGGGTTTCGAGGCAGCTCTAGCAACCGCGCTTGGTGTATGCACTTGCACATTCGGTGACGTCTTGCAAGAGGTTGCTGGGACTGCGGAATAACCTCGGCTTAGTGCAGTCTTGCCCTCAGGAGCTCCATCGGTGGCCCCGATCATCAGGCGAGAGACTGACACGGGGGGGTGGAGGACCTCGAACAAGGGTATTGGAGGCTTATGTCCGTTGAGGATATGCCATTAGCTGCATCAGTACGCCTCAGATATAGTATTATTATTATTATTATTATTATTATTATTATTATTATTATTATTATTATTATTATTATTATTATTACTATTTTAATATATTACAACGCTTCTTTAATAATATTATTAATATAAGGGTCACCGTCTTAGTTAAATCAATGGCCTTCTGGCTAACGACTTGTATGGATGACCAGAGTTCACTTGTAAAAGTAAATTCATTAAATCAAAGGCAAAGAAGAAGAAGAAGAAGAAGAAGAAGAAGAAGAAGAAGAAGAAGAAGAAGAAGAAGTCTTCGACACTGTGTAGCTATCGTCGAGATCGAGCCTGACCATCTTCATTTTCAAGATGCAACGAGAGAGCATCCTGAGTATGGTGGCACCCTTCAAGATTGAGCCCTCCTGATGCAATCATAGATGTTAGCTTTGCTTCCCCACTTGCTCGAGCTTCGCTAAGACTAGCAGCTATCAGTCCGCTTGCTGCTGTTTCTCAACGTGAGCTTATCAAGCACCGCCAATATAATCAACTAGCTACGACATCCAACACAACTCTGGTTGCATGGGTTCTTGAACCCACAGGCGCTCTTGGTCATGAAGCTTTGAGCTACCTTCGCCGAGTGCAAGCCTACTATGCAAGCGTTGTAAGAGGGCTACCCGGCGCGCAAGATACGCTCGCTGATGCCATGATCGATGATTTCCCTCGGAACCCACGTGGCCTCCTACCCTACTTTCGAGCGATGTCTGCGGCTGAAACTGCGCGAGGCAATGCGCGCATCCTGACTCAGCGAAGCGGCGCCTTTGGGATGCGCCGCGACGCTCTCACTAGCTTAGTATAAGTTCTTCTTTCTTCTTTTGTATATAGTCTCTTGTTCCTATATATATTTTTGTATATTTCCTGCTCTTTTTCTCCCCTCATATCTTCCTTTTTTCCCTCACTTCTGTCCTTCTCATATCTAGCTCCTATTTCTTTTTCTTTTATTTTTCTAATCTTCCTCCCTTTCTTTGTTTTTTCTTTCTTTTCTCCATTTCTATTTCCTGATCATATTTAGCTTACATTTTCTCTTCTCCCTCTATATCCGGTATATCCTCTTCGTCATTTCTCATTTCATATTTCCTTATCATATTTAGTTTATATTTTTTCCTCTCCCCTCATATATTTTACTTTTTTCATTTTTTGTCTCCATTTCATATCTAACTTATTTTCATTTTTTCCTCTTTTTCTCCCCTCATATTTTCTTTTGATCTAGTTTTTCCACTTCTCTTTCCTTATTCATACTTCTGTATTTTTATATTACTTTATAGAATGTTAAGTTGGCTTCTCATGATTTAGTTCTGACTTTAACTTTTATGACTTAGTTCTGACTTTCCTTCCTGTGAAATTTCGCTTTCGATTTCATTAAAGAAGAAGAAGAAAGAAGAAGAAGAAGAAGAAGAAGAAGAAGAAGAAGAAGAAGAAGAAGAAGAAGAAGAAGAAGAAGAAGAACGACATAATCTTGTACCTAACCCTACTAAGACAACATACACGATCTTCCACAAGTTTGGACAGGACGTAAAGGTGCAGCTGGCGATCGGCGAGACGAAACTCGAACATGAGAAACAGGTCAAACTACTGGGTACAACTGTCCAAAGCAACCTATCTTTCAGAAAACATGTACAAACAATTGCTGTCCGTCTACAACCGTTTGTACAAATGTTTCGACATGTTAACCAGCTACTACCCACTCATATTCTTGTCCAACTATACTATAGCCACGTCTACTCCCTCCTAACATATAATATATCTATCTGGGGATCCGACCAAACACCATCATCTACCCTCTCATCACCATGCAAAAAAAGATAATACGTCTCATAAGCCTAGCATCACCGAGAGCACACCGCACCCTTATTTGCTAAACTCAGACTTCTAACTACACCTAATATATATAAATATCGTGCATGCATAGAGACACATGCACACATCTATCCTACTTTCACAACATTCCTCCCCCTCCACTATCACAACTTCAAACCAATCACTGCCGTACATAGTCACAACACAAGACGCTCAAAAACAACTGCTATATCGTGACTCAAATAGTGCTTACTGTAGCAGCAATGCAGAGACTGTGTTTAGCAAGCTACCGGAAGCACTCCAAAGGATCAAGGAAAAAGCGGAGTTCAAATGCGCACTCCTGGACTATCTACTCTGCGAAGAGCAGAATGAATCTTAGCTTGCTCTGTCTCTCTCTCCCTCCCTCCCTCTCTCTCTCTCTCTCTCTCTTTTCTTTCCCCCCTTCTCTCTCTCTCTATCTATCTCTATCTCTCTCTCTTTCTCTCTCTCTCTTTCTCTCTCTCTCTCTCTCTCTTTTTTTTTTTTTTTTTTTTTTTTTTTTCGAAACCAAACTAATGAAATATTAACTGAAGGGCGTAATTAACATTACATTCTAGTTTGGAACAGCATTTCCGACATCTTTTATTTCTCCTTTCTTTTCTCAACCAAATTAATGAAATATTAACTGAAGGGCACAGTTAACGTTTCATCCTAGTTTGGATCTTTTTTTTTTTTTTTTTTTTTTTTCTCCTCTTTCTTTCTTAAACCAAATTAATGAAATATTAACTCAAGGGCACAGTTAACATTTCATTCTAATTTGGATCTTCTTCCCTAACTCTCCGACCATATACACATATCATAACCAGTACGGTGTAAAATTATTATTATTATTATTATTATTGTTATTATTATTATTATCATTATTATTATTATTATTGGACACCGTGATAGCCCAGTGGTCAAGTTCTACCATCTGGGCCCTGTCGCCAGTTCGATTCCCGTCGGTGCCACCAGTATTTTCATTGAACATACCGGTCCAGATCTGGACCAGTATTTTCATTGAACATACCGGTCCGTCTGAAAGTGTTGGAACTGCCCTTGCGGGGGTGTCATTAGAGCCTATCGTCAATTCTTCGTACTCCCCTCACGGGTGAGACGATGGAGGCGCATGTGCAGAAATGCATCAGCCATTGACAGAGAAGCACTGTTATTATTATTATTATTATTATTATTATTATTATTATTATTATTATTATTATTATTACTACTACTACTACTATTACTAATGGACACCGTGATAGCCCAGTGGTCAAGTTCT
>WBZZ01000972.1:0-27500 GCA_019918135.1 Paulinella micropora | reverse complement strand
CCTCGAACAAGGGTATTGGAGGCTTATGTCCGTTGAGGATATGCCATTAGCTGCATCAGTACGCCTCAGATATAGTATTATTATTATTATTATTATTATTATTATTATTATTATTATTATTATTATTATTATTATTATTATTATTATTATTATTAGTGGCCGCGATAGCCCAGTGGTTAAGGTCTACCATCTGGGACCTGTCGCCAGTTCGATTCCCGTCGGTGCCAGTATTTTCAAATGATATTTTCTTTGAAAGTAGTGGTCTGTCTGGAAGGCCCTTGCGGGGGTGTCAGTAGAGCCTATCGTCAAATCTTCGTACTCCCCTCGCGGGTGAGACGATGACTTGAAGCTGCCTTGCGGGGGTGTCAGTAGAGCCTATCGTCAAATCTTCGTACTCCCCTCGCGGGTGAGACGATGGAGGCACATGTGCAGAAATGCATTCGCAATTGACTGAGAAAGCACTATTATTATTATTATTATTATTATTATTATTATTATTATTATT
Source organism: Paulinella micropora (assembly GCA_019918135.1). Lineage (NCBI taxonomy): Eukaryota > Cercozoa > Imbricatea > Euglyphida > Paulinellidae > Paulinella > Paulinella micropora. The sequence goes on along the minus strand of WBZZ01000972.1, from coordinate 26,995 downwards.
ATTATTATTATTATGGACACCGTGATAGCCCAGTGGTCAAGTTCTACCATCTGGGCCCTGTCGCCAGTTCGATTCCCGTCGGTGCCACCAGTATTTTCATTGAACATACCGGTCTATTTCTGGACCAGTATTTTCATTGAACATACCGGCCCGTCTGGAAGTGTTGGAACTGCCCTTGCGGGGGTGTCATTAGAGCTTATCGTCAATTCTTCGTACTCCCCTCACGGGTGAGACGATGGAGGCGCATGTGCAGAAATGCATCAGCCATTGACAGAGAAGCACTATTATTATTATTATTATTATTATTATTCCCTGTCGCCAGTTCGATTCCCGTCGGTGCCACCAGTATTTTCATTGAACATACCGGTCTATTTCTGGACCAGTATTTTCATTGAACATACCGGCCCGTCTGGAAGTGTTGGAACTGCCCTTGCGGGGGTGTCATTAGAGCTTATCGTCAATTCTTCGTACTCCCCTCACGGGTGAGACGATGGAGGCGCATGTGCAGAAATGCATCAGCCATTGACAGAGAAGCACTATTATTATTATTATTGACACCGTGATACCCAGTGGTCAAGTTCTACCATCTGGGCCCTGTCGCCAGTTCGATTCCCGTCGGTGCCACCAGTATTTTTATTGAACATACCGGTCCGTCTGGAAGTGTTGGAACTGCCCTTGCGGGGGTGTCATTAGAGCCTATCGTCAATTCTTCGTACTCCCCTCACGGGTGAGACGATGGAGGCGCATGTGCAGATTTGTATCAGCCATTGACAGAGAAGCACCACTATTATTATTATTATTATTATTATTATTATTATTATTATTATTATTATTATTATTATTATTATTATTATTATTATTATTATTATTATTATTATTATTATTATGGACACCGTGATAGCCCAGTGGTCAAGTTCTACCATCTGGGCCCTGTCGCCAGTTCGATTCCCGTCGGTGCCACCAGTATTTTCATTGAACATACCGGTCTATTTCTGGACCAGTATTTTCATTGAACATACCGGCCCGTCTGGAAGTGTTGGAACTGCCCTTGCGGGGGTGTCATTAGAGCTTATCGTCAATTCTTCGTACTCCCCTCACGGGTGAGACGATGGAGGCGCATGTGCAGAAATGCATCAGCCATTGACAGAGAAGCACTATTATTATTATTATTATTATTATTATTATTATTATTATTATTATTATTATTATTATTATTATTAGGGAGTACATAGACCATCGGTCCTTTCCATGGGCTGATTGGTATAAAGCTCCTAGAGTAATGTTCTATGCCGTCACTTCCTTTATTCCACCGATTGGTGTGGAGACTTTCCTTATGGAATGGAGGACTGGATGCACATGGCCTTTTGGCTCAGCAATTGGCAGGAGATACATTATTATTATTATTATTATTATTATTATTATTATTATTATTATTATTATTATTATTATTATTATTATTATTATTATTATTATATTACAACGCTACTTGAATAATATTAATAATATAAGGGTCACCGTCTTAGTTCAATCAATGGCCTTCGGGTTAACGATTTGAAGGCAGCAGAATTGTGCCAGAGATGCACACGAAAATGCCATCCGCACTGCGAGAAAGGCAAAGTCGAAAATGCAATACTTCTCAGCGCTTACAAAGATACTCTTCCGGTATTCTCTGTTCCATCGTCATTATGCTTTGTCTTACTGCTTCTCATACCATCCGCACGCACTCTATCACCATACTATCCGCACGCACTCTATCACTGAATGAATTTAATTGCAGCAGTGATAGTGATTCAGATTGAATCTTTTCTTAGACGGTGTTAGATTTAATTCGAAGGGCGAAGGCTAACGATTTGTATGGATGCCCAGAGGTCACTTGTAAAAAAGTAAAGGCAAAAAAGGCAGCAGAATTGTGCCAGAGAATGCACACGAAAATGCCATCCGCACTGCGAGAAAGGCAAAGTCGAAAATGCAATACTTCTTAGCGCTAACAAAGATACTCTTCCGGTATTCTCTGTTCCATCGTCATTATGCTTTGTCTTACTGCTTCTCATACTATCCGCACGCACTTTATCACTGAATGAATTTAATTGCAGCAGTGATAGTGATTCAGATTGAATCTTTTCTTAGACGGTGTTAGATTTAATTCGAAGGGATGGAGTTTGATTACTTTCCGTTGGAGCAGCCTCGAGCCTCAGTCCAAAATCCCGTCAATCTGCTGGTCAAAACTCTCACAGGTTGAACATGCATTTTTCATTTCAGTACTCATTTCCTGATAATTACCCCTGACCAAATCATCTTGCTGAAAATGCATTTTTCATCTTACTCCCCGACCAAGTTATTGAATGCTTGCTAACTCTACAACAGGTATGCTGGTAGTAATGGGTGTAGCATCGTGGGCGTCTGGAGGCCAGATATTTCCTTTTACGATAAATTTCGTCTCAGATAGCAAATCTGATGGCCGCGATACAAGGAGCAGTGTAAGACCCATTCCAGGTAGCGGAAGCTTTCCTCTTTTCTCTTATCTTTGATGTCACTTCCTCATCCTCCTCCTCCGCCGCCGCCGCTGCCGCCGCCACCATCACCACCATAAAATAATAATATAATATATAATAATAATAATAATAATAATAATAATAATAATAATAATAATAATATTAATAATAATAATAATAATGATAATAATGATAATAGTGCTTCTCTGTCAATGGCTGATGCATTTCTGCACATGCGCCTCCATCGTCTCACCCGTGAGGGGAGTACGAAGAATTGACGATAAGCTCTAATGACACCCCCGCAAGGGCAGTTCCAACACTTCCAGACGGGCCGGTATGTTCAATGAAAATACTGGTCCAGACGGATCGTTACGTTCAATGAAAATACTGGTGGCACCGACGGGAATCGAACTGGCGACAGGGCCCAGATGGTAGAACTTGACCACTGGGCTATCACGGTGTCCATAATAATAATAATAATAATAATAATAATAATAATAATAATAATAATAATAATAGTGCTTCTCTGTCAATGGCTGATGCATTTCTGCACATGCGCCTCCATCGTCTCACCCGTGAGGGGAGTACGAAGAATTGACGATAAGCTCTAATGACACCCCCGCAAGGGCAGTTCCGACACTTCCAGACGGGCCGGTATGTTCAATGAAAATACTGGTCCAGAAATAGACCGGTATGTTCAATGAAAATACTGGTGGCACCGACGGGAATCGAACTGGCGACAGGGCCCAGATGGTAGAACTTGACCACTGGGCTATCACGGTGTCCAATAATAATAATAATAATAATAATAGTGCTTCTCTGTCAATGGCTGATGCATTTCTGCACATGCGCCTCCATCGTCTCACCCGTGAGGGGAGTACGAAGAATTGACGATAGGCTCTAATGACACCCCCGCAAGGGCAGTTCCAACACTTCCAGACGGGCCGGTATGTTCAATGAAAATACTGGTCCAGACGGATCGTTACGTTCAATGAAAATACTGGTGGCACCGACGGGAATCGAACTGGAATAATAATAATAATAACAATAATAATAATATATATTGATCTGTCATGGCTGAGCCCGAGGGCCATGCGCCTCCATCCCTCGACCCAACAGGGACTACAGTGAGTATGTTGGGGAGGGAAGAGTGACTCTAACCATCCTGCATAGAAGGCCCCAAAAGTCCCTACTACCATCACACGTCGGGTAACTTGCAGGAAATCAACTACAAATGATTGATCTTCCCCGCGTGAGAGCTCCACGAGACTGGGTAGGTCCCGCATGGAGGTACTCACAGGGGTAGCAGACATTTCATGCGGTCTGCCAGCGCATGAGGACGTTTTGTGGTAAGTATCTGGGACGCCTCGAAACCCGTCACCACCCCTAGATCGCGGAATGTAAATACCCCTTTGATCCCACGTGGTGTATGTCTTATAAAAAACAACACAACGACATGGCCTCGGAACCAACACAACAACATAGCCTCGGAACCCACATCGACATAGCCTCGGAACCCACACAACAACAGAGCCTCGGAACCAACACAACAACATAGCCTCGGAACCAACACAACAACATAGCCTCGGAGCCAACACAACGACATAGCCTCGAAACCAGTGGGAAGAGGCCCAACCACCTCCTCTTCCCGTGGGGTGCCATACTGTGCACCCCTCCATAATAATAATAATAATAATAATAATAATAATAATAATAGTGCTTCTCTGTCAATGGCTGATGCATTTCTGCACATGCGCCTCCATCGTCTCACCCGTGTGGGGAGTACGAAGAATTGACGATAGGCTCTAATGACACCCCCGCAAGGGCAGTTCCAACACTTCCAGACGGACCGGTATGTTCAATGAAAATACTGGTGGCACCGACGGGAATCGAACTGGCGACAGGGCCCAGATGGTAGAACTTGACCACTGGGCTATCACGGTGTCCAATAATAATAATAATAATAATAATAATAATAATAATAATAATAATAATAATAATAATAATAATAATAATAGTGCTTCTCTGTCAATGGCTGATGCATTTCTGCACATGCGCCTCCATCGTCTCACCCGTGAGGGGAGTACGAAGAATTGACGATAAGCTCTAATGACACCCCCGCAAGGGCAGTTCCAACACTTCCAGACGGGCCGGTATGTTCAATGAAAATACTGGTCCAGAAATAGACCGAACAATAATAATAATAATAATAATAATAATAATAATAATAATAATAATAATAATAATAATAATAATAATAATAGGCTTCCTCAGACTATAGCATCAGATCCAGATCCTGGACATGTGCCTCCATTGGGTCACCGGGGTCAGCCGATCCCAACGCATTGTCAGAACACCAAACAGACATAGCAGCAACAGCAACAGCAGGGGCAGATGGGGGCTGTGAAGTGCATGAAGAGCTAGATGCGAGGGTGTTAGCTGAAGAGAAGAACTCCGAGACACTACGCTGCGCTCCCGAACCCCTCTCTCTAGCCAGGACGTCCACTCTGCGCGGACGGCCGCGCCGCGCAACATCAACGTCACTTGGGGGAGAGGGTGGGACAGAAGCTGATGGAACCTCAGTGAGGTCAATCACCTCCTCGCCCCCATCCTCCACCCCAAGCTCCTCCCTTTTACCCTCCCTAGCAGACCAACACTCAGACACATATGATCCAAACAACACATCCAACTTTGGAGGGGGACGCAACGCTGTAACCCCTAACAACGCAGCAAGTCTAAAGTTACTGCGGAAGCGCGACTTCCCCTGAAAAAACTTACAAAACAATCGTGATTGATCCACAGGCGACATATCATCCCAACCCTGCCGCACAGAGCCCTCCCGCTCCCGCCCAAGCAACACATCCTCCACCACAACCTCACCGCCTACGACCTCACCACCCTCCTCACTCCCTCCATCCCCCTCAGCAGCCCCCACAGCCATGCCACCGAGCCTCTGCATACTCAGCAACAGCTGCTTACGTCTCCCCTCATGCATGGGGCAATCCCATAAGAAGTGCGCAAGGGACTCATTGACATCATCATGACAACAGAAGCAGCGAGGGGACATGCCACTGACCAACTTGCTGCGGTACAACCGAAGGCGGTTGTTGCAGCTGAGCAACCTTCTCCGAAGCAGATTATAATGCGCATCATCAAGGGCTACCCATCTTGGGAACTCCTTAGTTCCAAAGACTTGTCTTAGGATGACTCGCAGGCCATCAGTAAGATCGCTGCCTGCCTCTCGCTTGTCCCACATCAGTTGCTGCACCATCTTGACGTCCTGCTGAAGGGCCCACTTGTCCACAGTCAAAAACCAACCCTCGAGGTCCTTCTCTGAGCTATTTAGGAGCTCCTGAAGCCCTTGTTGTAGATCCATTGAGTCCCTGATAGCGCCTTCGGCCTCCGCAGTCCAGTCGGATTTGACTTGAGATGCGATGACAGGAAATCGCTTCTCCGGTAGAACACGCAGCCGTCCATAGAACTTCAGTTGCGCCGCCCGCCGCAAACGCTCCGCACTGAAAGAGCGCGCCAGAAAGAGTGTAATCCACTTGCTTGTCTTAGGGCTGATGCCGAGAATCATCCTCATGGGGCGCAGCATTGCTGCCTCCAGCTTGGTGAGCTGCGATACGGGGGCACGCCAGACATCGAAGGCGTACTTCAGCTTGGCCCCCACAAGTTGATTCCAGCACATGAGACGATACCTAGCTTGTATCTCACCTGCACACCACAAAGAGTACCAACCTGCGGTGGCGACTTCAGTGACACGCGTAGCCCGCAGGGCCTGCTCCTTCCACTTCAGGTCGTCGGTGATAACCACTCCCAGGTACTTGTACTGACTGGTGACACAAAGCTTCTGGCCGCGAAACCACACCACGGGCTCACCTCGCTCCCTGATACTTGGTCGTTTCGCCTTGCTCGACGTGTAAATGGGCATGATTTCCGTCTTGCCGGGCTTCAAGTTGACTTCCAGCCGGTAATCTTCCGCGAATTTGGCCACAACATTGACCATCTTCTGGAGCTCGGTGCGACTGTGAGCGATGAGGGCCACGTCGTCCGCGTATAGAAGTGCCTTGATGTCGTTCAGCCGCTTCACATCCGTGATCTTGAGGACACTCGCCAGCCGATCACACAGCTCATCCATAAAGACGTTGAAGAGTGTGGGAGAGAGAGGGGACCCCTGTTGGACGCCTACACCCTCCAGTACTTCGGGGGTGAGTGCTCCATCAACTAGCACTTGCGACGAAGTCTGCTCGTAGCACCTGCGTAGCGTGCGCCAGAACTTGCCCCTTACACCCAGCTTCCAGAGCCTCTCAAATAGGCCATCTCTCCAAACAGACGGGAAAGCCTTGCGTAGATCGACGAACAGGACATACGACTCCCGCTTCTGCTGCTGACGCCCCTTCAACCTCTGCCAAAGGGTAAAGACCTGGTCCGTAGTGCGACGCCCCGGGCGGAAGCCTCCCTGCTCTGGACGTAGCTTATCCGGGCCATCCACGAAGAGCGTTAGACGAGTGGCTAATAGGGACAGATACAGCTTACCAAGGCAACTAATAATCGAGATATCCCTCCAGTTGTCAGGATCCGTAGGATCCCCACCCTTGGGGATATTGACGATGATTCCCTTGCCCCAAGCTTTTGGAGTCCTCTCGGCTTCTCGAATCCAGTTGAAGTACTGCGTTAAGTAGCCATTGATGTAGGCGCCGCCATACTTGAGCATCTCGTTCTTCACTTTGTCCTCGCCACAAGCTTTGTGGTTATTCAGGGCACGTTGCCTTGCAAGGACCTCCTCTTGCGTGAACGGCTTGTCCAGCTCTTCGCAAGTGTCTTCACCTACTTCGTGCTCCTTCATAGCCCGGGCCACCTCATCTCTGAAGCGATCGTTCCAGTGGAACTGCCGCTTAGCTTCGGCTTCCTCCCACTCCAGCGAGCCTGCTTCTGCACAGCACTCCACCACAACAGCCGCACTTGCCGGATTTTCCCGTGGCTTCACCGAATTTCTCCGAAATTCCTCCCACCGAGCGACCTTTTCCGGCAGCGTACACGCCAGTGAGCCATCCTCCCTTTGCACCGGCGCGGAGACCTTCGTTCTGCGTGCCCCGCCAAGCCGCTTCGCGAGTAGCCAAAAGCGCTTTGAGGATTGCTCGCGTTGACATTTGACCGCTTCTTCCTGCACTTGCTTGAAGGAGGCGGACTTCTTGGCCCGAGTTGCCTTCCGAATTTCCTTGCGGAGCCGTAGCCAATTCAGACGGGCTTCCGCATTCGATTCATCCCTCCTGTATGCTGCGTAGGCCTCCCGGCGCTGCTGAATGAGCTCCTTTAGCTCCCCGTCGAACCAATTGTTGGTGAAACGGGGTCGTGTACATCTGGAGCCAAGGACCCGGTGCGCCGCCATTCGGAAGGACTGCGCCACTCGCTCGGTGACGTCATCTACCACCCGTTGGCTGTCGGCACCACCCGATAGGTCAAGCTCAGGCAGCTGATGCACTCCAAGCTTCTGTAGGCAATGCTGGAATACGTCATCGAACTTGTCGCGTAGATAATCCAGCGCTTGCTTCGCAGCGTGATCATTACCCGAGACACCAGCACCAATAAGCTTATCAACACGAAAGGACCTGTAAGGTTTCGCAGCCCGCTTTGGCCGGCGCTGGCCGCTCCACGTCAGTTCGGCCCATACTGCCTTGTGGTCCGTATCAAGATCATCTTCGCATACTCCGAACTTTGCTCCAGATGCCAAGCCAGGCGACGCGCAGATGTAATCGAGGAGGTGCTTGCCTGTGCCCATGCCGCGCTGCTCACGCCGGGACCACCAGTAGGACCCTTCCACTGGGCACGAGAAGCCGCTCAGATTTCGCAGGCCCGTAGCGACGAGGACAGCCGCGAGTCTCTTGCCGTTCTCCGAACGTACCGGTGCTCCCTTATCATCGACCTCCCCGTGTTGACCGACGATGCCCTCCTCTTTTCGGCTGCATGCCGGCCCGAGCTTCGCGTTGGCATCCGCCACCGTGACCACAAGACCTTTGGCTCCAAAAAAAGCTATAGCTGCCTGCCAGGCCGCATACGCCTCTGACGACTCTTCTTCCTGCGTTTCCTGGGGAAAGTAGCCGTTGCCCACATAGATATCCTGAGCGCCGGTAACACCCGAGGCGATACGCAGCCACACTTGCTGCCGGTGGTCGACGGGGGCTGACACCAGGTTGCAATACGGACCAAGGAAGTTAGCCACCGCGAATAGAACCCCACCCTTGCAGCGATTTTTCTCGCTGACCTCCGCAGGTTTTCCAAAAATCCGGAATCCATCCAGGCTGCATTTGGAAAGTTGCTTCTTGCCCATGCGGTGCTCCTGAGCCCCGATGACTAGCCAGCCCTCGTGCTTGTAGAATGATGCCCATTCCGCCGTGCCTACGTTGTCGTATCCCGTTTTACCCTGCCAGTTGTGACTCGCGACGAGTAGCTTGAAGCCGGTATCGAACTGCTTGGAGCGGTGCTTCTTGGCTCGTTTCCGGACCCGACGGCCGCGCTTGGCTTCCGCCCTCGTGCTGCCTCCCTCTGCAGGTGCTTGCGCAGGTTGGTCCCCCACTGCACTGGCCGCCGAATGCAGGGGCACCACATGCACATCAGCACACTCAGACACACACTTAGGTGCATCGGCAGCCAATTCCGAAGACACCACCTGCACATCATCGACACATTCTTCATGCAGAGGCAAGACGCGATATCCCGTCGCAGCTTCCTCCTTCCAGACCGCCGCTTCCCCACGCAGATGGATGCGAATAAGCCTTCGGACACGTTCCCTGTCCCTGAACCTGCGCCCAAGGGCCACATTGACCCCTCTACCGAAGAATTTGAGATGTTTGAGTTGCTGCAACGCCGTCTGCCTGCTGTCATCGTCCTCGTAGACCAGCTCCAGGTGACGAGACATTCGCTGGCCTTGCCACTCCATTACCGGGACCACCAGACCAAGACCGCTCATTTTGGAGGCGATCTCCTGTAGATTGGCGCGTTCTGAGAGCCCCCAGACAATCAGATTACGCCCGTCCTTGTCGTACCGATCTACCCGCCGGTACCGTCGAGGCGGCGGTGCCATCTGCCATATAGCGCCGCTCGCCTTATGTTGCGCCGACCCGTGTGCCAGGTTTGGGGAGGAAGGATGAGGCGCAGCTAAGATAGCCTCTCCACGTGGTTCAGGAATTCCGTCATATACGCGAGCCCTCATCCTCCCATCCTGGGACATCGGGCCAGAGCCCGTCGTAGAGGCATTCCCACGGGGATTGTCCAGGTCTTCGGCGATTCTACCTTGTCCCATAAGGGCCACAGTGGTAGCTCCGTGCTTCGCGTATTTGTAATCCATTGAGAGTAGTAGACGGCCAATGTCGCTGGCCATCACCGCCGCGCCTCTTTACGCCGAGGAAAGCGCCCGTCCATGCAAATAGCATCGGCGGTATCTGCAACACACACTACACGCATTTCCGCCGGTGTCACTGGACGCAGCCGCGTCGCTTCGTGCCCTTCGGCGCCCGCCAGCACCCCCCAGCGTCGCCAGAACCTGCCTCACGCACTACACACACTCTCCATCGCATCGCCAACGCCTCTACTCTCATGCCTTATGGACTTTCAGCTGCTCCTAACAATACACATCATGAGGTACGGGTGTCCCCGAGTGGAGCCAGATCGGACGGCGTGCCGCTGAAACTCCTTCCCCCACGTGGGTATAGAAGGCGCGAACCTAGCGGTACCTATAGGGTCTTACAGACAAGTATAGTAATCCCAGCCGAAGCTGCTCAGTTAGAAATGCAACGGTGGAGGGTGTGAATGCATGGGGCAAGGCACGGCAACGCAGCAAGGCACTGGCAAGGCATTGGGACCGACTGAAGCCCCTCTCCAACGTGCGCTCATCATGTGTTCCAGTTAGGCAAGCCCGAAGAAGCGAAGATAGGGAGGAGACAAAACCCAGATAGGATGAAGATAGGATTAACATGAAGCCGAAATGGAGCCGAGTTGGAACAGGTCAACTCAGCCCCATCTCGGTTCAATGTGAATCCTATCTTCAACCCATCTCGGTACTGTTTCCTCCGAATGCTCACCTCAACAAGATCACCAAACCGGAACTGGAAGCCCCCAGGCATTTACTCGGCAGGAAATTCGGCGAAAATGGGCTAACCAGGAAACCAGACCCAAACCAACAGCCAAGAAAAACGAGCCAACCAACAATCCAACAGACAACCCCACAACCTGCCTGGCCGAACCCCTACCGAGTAAATGCCCAGTTGAGAGTTGCGCATATCCCGGTGACCGCCCTCCCCAAGCGGTCACCTTCGTGGGGAGAGGCCCAACCACCTCCTCTTCCCATGGAGTGCCATCTTGTGCACCCCTCCAGAATAATAATAATAATAATAATAATAATAATAATAATAATAATAATAATAATAATAATAATAATAGTGCTTCTCTGTCAATGGCTGATGCAAATCTGCACATGCGCCTCCATCGTCTCACCCGTGAGGGGAGTACGAAGAATTGACGTTAGGCTCTAACGACACCCCCGCAAGGGCAGTTCCAACACTTCCAGACGGACCGGTATGTTCAATGAAAATACTGGTCACCGACGGGAATCGAACTGGCGACAGGGCCCAGATGGTAGAACTTGACCACTGGGCTATCACGGAGTCCAAAATAATAATAATAATAATAATAATAATAATAATAATAATAATAATAATAATAATATAGATCTGTCATGGCTGAGCCCGAGGGCCATGCGCCTCCATCCCTCGACCCAACAGGGACTACAGTGAGTATGTTGGGGAGGGAAGAGTGACTCTAACCATCCTGCACAGAAGGCCCCAAAAGGAAGTCCCTACTACCCGCACAGTGTCGGATACCTTGCAGGAAATCAACTACAAATGATTGATCTTCCCCGCGTGAGAGCTCCACGAGACTGGGTAGGTCCCGCATGGAGGTACTCACAGGGGTAGCAGACATTTCATGCGGTCTGCCAGCGCATGAGGACGTTTTGTGGTAAGTATCTGGGACGCCTCGAAACCCGTCACCACCCCTAGATCGCGGAATGTAAATACCCCTTTGACCCCACGTGGTGTATGTCTTATAAGAACAACACCCACACTCGATCTTGATGCTGATATAATTTCTTTGGAATTCACGCAAATATTTGCGTTAGGGGAGTCCTGAATGCCAAAATTCCTTGTTTTTTTAGCCTATTTTCTGCTCTCCCATCGGAATAAATCATGGTTTGTGGGAATCAGGAGTTGGGAGCTCATATTGGCAGGGTGGCTAGCCCCAGACTCGATCTTGATGCTGGTATAATTGTTTTTGGAATTCACGCAAATATTTGCGTTAGGGGAGTGTCCTGAATGCCAAATTTCCTTGTTTTTTAGCAGTACTGCCGGTGCCTCCGGCAATTGAACGTACCCTGTCGACGGGGCAGGGGTGGTCCGGGGGGCCCTCCCCACGGAAACCCCAGCCCTGTGATTGTACGTACCCGTTCTGGTCGCGGGTGGCGCCCACACCTGAAAATTGAGGTTTTTCGCCACCAGGCGCCCTTTGCGGCACCTCCGGGAATTCAACGTACCCTGTCGAAGGGAAAGGGGGGGGGTCAGGGGGGCTCTCCCCCGGGAACCCCAGCCATGTGATTGTACGTACCCGTTCTGGTCGCGGGTGGCACCCACACCTGAAAATTGAGCTTTTTTGCCAGGCGCCCTTTACGGCACCTCCGGCAATTCATCGTACCCTGTCGAAGGGAAAGGGGGGGTCCGGGGGAGCCCTGCGATTGTACGTACCCTTTCTGGTCGCGGGTGGCACCCACACCTGAAAATTGAGGTTTTTGCCACCAGGCGCCCTTTGCGGCACCTCCGGCAATTCAACGTACCCTGTCGAAAGGAAAGGGGGCGGGGGGGGGGGCGGGGGGCCCTCCCAAAAGTGATAAGAAGTGGGGCTGGCGGGGTTTGGTGCGCGAAGCGCACCGGTAAACCATCCTTTCAGGTGTTGACGCAGCCCCTAGTTATTATTATTATTATTACTATTATTATCTCAAGGCGTTAAACTGTGACGCCAACTCATAACCCTTTGGTGGTAGATGCTGGGGAGGAGGGTCGTTGCGCGCGTAAAAGATCTTAAACTCTGCATATGCTGGTTGATAGCCCAGGACCCAGCAGACACCAGATTGTTATGGGTGGGGTTTCGAGGCAGCTCTAGCAACCGCGCTTGGTGTATGCACTTGCACATTCGGTGACGTCTTGCAAGAGGTTGCTGGGACTGCGGAATAACCTCGGCTTAGTGCAGTCTTGCCCTCAGGAGCTCCATCGGTGGCCCCGATCATCAGGCGAGAGACTGACACGGGGGGGTGGAGGACCTCGAACAAGGGTATTGGAGGCTTATGTCCGTTGAGGATATGCCATTAGCTGCATCAGTACGCCTCAGATATAGTATTATTATTATTATTATTATTATTATTATTATTATTATTATTAATGGAGGCACATGTCCAGGATCTGGATCTGATGCTATAGTCTGAGGAAGCCTATTATTATTATTATTATTATTACCATTCCGTCGGTGCCACCGGTATTTTCATTGAACATACCGGTCCGTCTGGAAGTGTTGGAACTGCCCTTGCCGGGGTGTCATTAGAGCCTATCGTCAATTCTTCGTACTCCCCTTACGGGTGAGACGATGGAGGCGCATGTGCAGATTTGCATCAGCCATTGACAGAGAAGCACTATTATTATAATTATTATTATTATCATTATTATTATTTTGGACACCGTGATAGCCCAGTGGTCAAGTTCTACCATCTGGGCCCTGTCGCCAGTTCGATTCCCGTCGGTGCCACCAGTATTTTCATTGAACATACCGGTCTATTTCTGGACCAGTATTTTCATTGAACATACCGGCCCGTCTGGAAGTGTTGGAACTGCCCTTGCGGGGGTGTCATTAGAGCTTATCGTCAATTCTTCGTACTCCCCTCACGGGTGAGACGATGGAGGCGCATGTGCAGAAATGCATCAGCCATTGACAGAGAAGCACTATCATTATTATTATTATTATTATTATCCCTGAAAGGTGTTGGAGTAGGGGGTGGGGGGTTTGGGGGGAGGGGAAAAATGGAATTTGTGTACCCCACCCACCATTTCCGCACCGCTGTCGGAATAACTCATGGTTTGTGGGAACGAGGAGGAGTTCGGAGCTCATATTTGCAGGGTGGTTAGCCCCAGACTCGATAATGCTGATACGAAATTTTTGGAATTCACGCAAATATTTGCGTTAGGGCAGTGTCCTGAATGCCAAAATTCCTTGTTTTTTTTTGGCACCCCTGTCGGAATAAATTATGATTTTTGTGAACCAGGAGTTGGGAGCTCATATTGGCAGGGTGGTCAGCCCCAGACTCGATCTTGATGCTGGTATAATTTTTTTGGAATTCACGCAAATATTTGCGTTAGGGGAGTGTCCTGAATGCCAAAATTCCTTGTTTTCTTAGCCTATTTTCTGCACGGGGGTCCGGTGGGCCCTTCCCCCGGGAACCCCAGCCCGGCGATTGTACGTAGCCTTTTGTCGCGGGTGGCACCCACACCAGAAAATTGAGGTATTGTGCCACCAGCCGCAGTTTGCGCACACCAGAGGGAGTTAGCGGCTGATTTTTGGTGTATCTAACACTTCTTGATGAGCTCCCTTCATAAAAACTGTGGCACCGGGTGGCTTACACTCCGGAAAATTGAGGTTTTTGCGCCACCAGGCGCCGTTCGTGCACACCAGAGGGAGTTTGTGGCTGATGTTTGGTGTACCCGACACCTCTCGGTGCGCTCTCTTCGGAGATCCAAAAGTTGTGGTGCCGGGTGGCACATAAACCAGAGATTTTAGGTTTTTGTGCCACCAGAGCTTACACTTGCGTTCTGCTGATACCTCCGGCAATTGGACGTACCCTGTCGATGGGGAAGGGGGGTCCGGGGGCCTTCCCCCCGGGAACCCCAGCCCGAAGGGGGGGGGGGGGGGGGGGGTGTGGGGGAGGGTGCGAGAAGCGCACCGCAAACCATCCTTCAGGTGTTTGCGCAGCCCCTAGTTATTATTATTAATATTATTATTATTATTATTATTATTATTATTATTATTATTCAGCCCAATGGCCTTACGGCGTTAAACTGTGATGCCAATCCATAACCATTCGGTGGTATGCTGGGAGGAGGATCGGTGAGGCCTCATAAAAGATCTTTAACTCCGCCATGCTGGTTGGTAGCCCAGGACCCAGTTGTCTGCCAAATTGTTATGGATGGGGTTTTGAAGCAGTTCTAGCCGCCATGCTTGGTGTATGCACCTGCACATTCGGCGACGTTTTGCAAGAGGTTACTGGAACTGCGGAGTAACCTTGGCTTAGTGCGGTCTTGCCCTCAGGAGCTTCATCGGTGGCCTTGCTTACCAGTCGAGAGACTGGCCAGCAAAGGGGGACTGGAGGACCTCGAACAAGGGTATTGGAGGCTTATGTCCGGACACGGATCGTGCCATGCAGCTGCATCAGTACGCCTTAGAGAAACAATATTATTATTATTATTATTATTATTATTATTAAATCTGCCTTGGGGTGTTGACTGTGACATATTTGAGGGAAATCCCGATGAAAAAACCTAGTCACACTTGCTAAACAGAGTTCCAGCCCAATGGCCTCAAGGCGTTAAACTGTGACGCCAACTCATAACCCTTTGGTGGTAGATGCTGGGGAGGAGGGTCGTTGCGCGCGTAAAAGATCTTAAACTCCGCATATGCTGGTTGATAGCCCAGGACCCAGCAGACACCAGATTGTTATGGGTGGGGTTTCGAGGCAGCTCTAGCAACCGCGCTTGGTGTATGCACTTGCACATTCGATGACGTCTTGCAAGAGGTTGCTGGGACTGCGGAATAACCTCGGCTTAGTGCAGTCTTGCCCTCAGGAGCTCCATCGGTGGCCCCGATCATCAGGCGAGAGACTGACACGGGGGGGGTGGAGGACCTCGAACAAGGGTATTGGAGGCTTATGTCCTTTGAGGATATGCCATTAGCTGCATCAGTACGCCTCAGATATAGTATTATTATTATTATTATTATATTTACTATTATTATTATTATCATTATTATATTATTATTATTTTCATTATTATTATTATTATTATTATTATTATTATTATTATTATTATTATTATTATTATGGAGGGGTGCACAGTATGGCACCCCACGGGAAGAGGAGGTGGTTGGGCCTCTTCCCACTGGTTTCGAGGCTATGTCGTTGTGTTGGCTCCGAGGCTATGTTGTTGTGTTGGTTCCGAGGCTATGTTGTTGTGTTGGTTCCGAGGCTCTGTTGTTGTGTGGGTTCCGAGGCTATGTCGATGTGGGTTCCGAGGCTATGTTGTTGTGTTGGTTCCGAGGCCATGTCGTTGTGTTGTTTTTTATAAGACATACACCACGTGGGATCAAAGGGGTATTTACATTCCGCGATCTAGGGGTGGTGACGGGTTTCGAGGCGTCCCAGATACTCACCACAAAACGTCCTCATGCGCTGGCAGACCGCATGAAATGTCTGCTACCCCTGTGAGTACCTCCATGCGGGACCTACCCAGTCTCGTGGAGCTCTCACGCG
This sequence comes from Paulinella micropora, assembly GCA_019918135.1. Taxonomy (NCBI): domain Eukaryota; phylum Cercozoa; class Imbricatea; order Euglyphida; family Paulinellidae; genus Paulinella; species Paulinella micropora. The sequence continues at coordinate 10,888 of WBZZ01000972.1, read as the reverse complement.
GGGAAGATCAATCATTTGTAGTTGATTTCCTGCAAGGTACCCGACACTGTGCGGGTAGTGGGGACTTCCTTTTGGGGCCTTCTATGCAGGATGGTTAGAGTCACTCTTCCCTCCCCAACATACTCACTGTAGTCCCTGTTGGGTCGAGGGATGGAGGCGCATGGCCCTCGGGCTCAGCCATGACAGATCAATATATTATTATTATTATTATTATTATTATTATTATTATTATTATTATTATTATTATTATTATTATTATTGGACACCGTGATAGCCCAGTGGTCAAGTTCTACCATCTGGGCCCTGTCGCCAGTTCGATTCCCGTCGGTGCCACCAGTATTTTCATTGAACATACCGTTCTATTTCTGGACCAGTATTTTCATTGAACATACCGGCCCGTCTGGAAGTGTTGGAACTGCCCTTGCGGGGGTGTCATTAGAGCTTATCGTCAATTCTTCGTACTACCCTCACGGGTGAGACGATGGAGGCGCATGTGCAGAAATGCATCAGCCATTGACAGAGAAGCACTATTATTATTATTATTATTATTATTATTATTATTATTATTATTATTATTATTATTATTATTCTGGACACCGTGATAGCCCAGTGGTCAAGTTCTACCATCTGGGCCCTGTCGCCAGTTCGATTCCCGTCGGTGCCACCAGTATTTTCATTGAACATACCGGTCCAGATCTGGACCAGTATTTTCATTGAACATACCGGCCCGTCTGGAAGTGTTGGAACTGCCCTTGCGGGGGTGTCATTAGAGCTTATCGTCAATTCTTCGTACTCCCCTCACGGGTGAGACGATGGAGGCGCTTGTGCAGAAATGCATCAGCCATTGACAGAGAAGCACTATTATCATTATTATTATTATTATTATTATTATTATTATTATTATTATTATTATTACTATTATTAGAATTATTGTTATTATTATTATTATTATTATTATTATTATTATTATTATTATTATTATTATTATGGAGGGGTGCGCCAGTTCGATTCCCGTCGGTGCCACCAGTATCTTCATTGAACATACCGGTCCGTCTGGAAGTGTTGGAACTGCCCGTGCGGGGGTGTCATTAGAGCCTATCGTCATTTCTTCGTACTCCCCTCACGGGTGAGACGATGGAGGCGCATGTGCAGATTTGCATCAGCCATTGACAGAGAAGTACTATTATTATTATTATTATTATTATTATTATTATTATTATTATTATTATTATTATTATTATTATTATTATTATTATTATTATTATTATTATTATTATTATTATTATTATTATTATTATTATTATTCAGCCCAAGGCCAACTCAACATTTGGTAGATGATGCTGGGGAGGAGGGTCGTTGGGCGCCCGTCGAAGATCTTAAACTCCGCTATGCCGGTTGATAGCCCGGGAACCCAGTGGATACCAAATTGTTATGGGTGTAGTTTTGAGGTAGTTCTAGCAACCATTCTGTGGTGTACGCACTTGCACATTCGGCAACGTTTTGCAGGAGGTTGCTGGGACTGCGGAATAACCTCGGCTTAGTGTGCTCTTGCCCTCAGGAGCTGCATCGGTGGCCCCTATTGCCAGTCGAGAGACTGACTAGGTGGGGATGGAGCACCTCGAACAAGGGCATGGAAGCTCATGTTCGGAAACGGATCGTGCCATCAGCTGCATCAGTACGCCTTAGAGGAAGTATATTATTACTATTATTATTATTATTACTATTATTATTATTATTATTATTATTATTATTATTATCATTATTATTATTATTAGGGAGTACATAGGCCATCGGTCCTTTCCATGGGCTGATTGGTATAAAGCTCCTAGAGTAATGTTCTATGCCGTCACTTCCTTTATTCCACCGATTGGTGTGGAGACTTTCCTTATGGAATGGAGGACTGGATGCACATGGCCTTTTGGCTCAGCAATTGGCAGGAGATACACTATTATTATTATTATCATCATTATCATTATCATTATCATTATCATTATCTAACAATGAGTGGGGTACGTTCAATTGCAGGGCTGAGGTTCGGGGGGAGGGCCCCTCGGACCCCCCTTCCCCGTCGACAGGGTACGTTCCATCGCCGGAGGTACCGGCAAGTACTCCCAAAAAAAAAGGGGGAATTTTGGCATTCAGGACACTCCCCTAACGCAAATATTTGCTAGAATTCAAAAAAAAAAAAAAAAAAAAAAAAAAAAAAAAAAAAAAAAAAAAAAAAAAACCAGCATCAACATCGAATCTGGGGCTAGCCACCCTGCAAGTATGAGCTCCCAACTCCTCCTGGCTCACACAAACCATGATTTTGGTTCACACAAACCATGATTTATTCCGACAGGGGTGCTAAAAAAACAAGGAATTTTGGCATTCAGGACACTCCCCTAACGCAAATATTTGCGCGAATGCCAAAAAACTGAACCAGCATCAACATCGAGTCTGGGCCTAGCCACCCTGCAAATATGAGCTCCCAACTCCTCCTGGTTCCCACAAACCATGATTTATTCCGACAGGGGTGCGGAAATGTTGGGGGGGGGGGGGGGAAAGGGGCGTGTTGGGGTGGACATTTCCATTTCCCCCTCCCCCACCTACTCCCAGCACCTTTCAGTGATAATAATAGTAATAATACTTGTTATATTGTTATTATTATACTATTATTACTATCATCATCATCATCATCATCATCATCATCACCGCCACCACCACCACCAGCATAATAACAATACTACTACTACTACTACTACTACTACTACTACTACTACTACTACTACTACTGCTATTACTACTACCATAATCATGATTTTCATTCTGCTACCCAATAGCTGTAGGCTTGAAAGGTGTGACGTTGAAGAAGCCCTCGACCACCCAGACCGCCAAGATCCTCTCAAGATTTAGACTCGCTTTGCCCTGTGTCTTTCTCTACGGAGACTGGAGGGACTACGCAGACAAGGCCGTTCTCGAAGGGTGAGTGCATGATAAGAGATAGGTAGGTAGGCAAGTAGATAGGTAGGCAGGTAGGTAGAGAGGTAGGTAGGTAGGTAGGTAGGTAGATAGATAGATAGATAGATAGATAGATATAGATAGATATAGATAGATAGAATGATAGATAGATAGATAGATAGATAGATAGATAGACATATAGACATAGATAGATAGATAGATAGATAGATAGATAGATAGATAGATAGATAGATAGATAGATAGATAGATAGATAGATAGATGTAACAAAATTAACAAATAAGACTGGAGGCAAAGGCAGTGGAACTTTCGCGGTATTTGCCGCAATGTCCGGGAAACTAACATCATTTTTTGCATCCCGTCTCATATTTTTCTCCTCTACTTTACGGTTTGCTGTATGTTGTTCAGTGTAACGAATCTGGAGATCGTGGGGGGAGAGTTGACGCCTGCGCTGGCTTGGATCTATGGCGCACGCAGAAATAACTCGCATGAACTGGGCCTGGCGACCATTACCGCGCAAAATGGTCCCATGTATAAATCATAACATGCACAGAAATCTCAAAAATATGTGGAAATCCAGTGGTGATCGCTATGCATTACAAACATATGATATCTGTCAAAAATTGTCTCCCGGGAACGAAATCGTCACCCTGAAAAAAAAAAAAAAAAAAAAATTCTCTCAAGACATGCTAAACATTCTAGAAAATTTCAATACCGTTGGCCTGATTCTTTCGATAGTTGACTTTGAAAGTCGAAATCTTTTACTTTTCGGCCTCGTGAGGGGCAGTTTTGGGGATTTCATAACACGGATGATATGTTGTGTCTGTTTGGTGTTAGCACATTTCGTGCAGGGCAATCTGGTCTGCTGGCCCAGTGTGATCGCAGCGGAGAAACTCAAGCTGGTGGACAAGCTCTATGGCTACGACCCCGACCGGCCAGACAAGGTCGAAATGCGGCTCCCATAATTCGCGTCTTTACCCCCCCGCCCCCCCCCCCCCCCCCCCCCCCCCCCCCCCCCCCCCCCCCCCCCCCGCGTCCCCGCTTCTACTACTACTACTACTACTACTACACTACTACTACTACTACTACTACTACTACTACTACTACTACTACTGCTGCTACTGCTATTACTTCTACTACTACTACTACTACTACTACTACTACTACTACTACTACTACCACCATTCCTACCACTCCTACCACTCCTACTCTTCCTACTCTTCCTACTCTTCCTACTCCTCCTACTCCTCCTACTTCTACTTCTACTTCTGTTCCTGCTCCTACTTCTGCTCGTGCTCCTTCTCCTGCTGCTACTACTACGACTGCTCCTCCTCCTCTTTCTTCTTCTTCTTCTTCTTCTTCTACTACTACTACTACTGCTACTACTACTACTACTACTACTGCTACTACTACTACTACTACTACTACTACTACTACTACTACTACTACTACTCCTACTTCTTCTTCTTCTTCTTCTTCTTCTTCTTCTTCGTCCTCGTCCTCGTCCTCCTCCTTCTCTTCCTTTCCTCCTCTTCCTCCTCCTCTTCCTCCTCCTCCTCCTCCTTCTCCTCCCTCTCCTTCTCCTTCTCCTCCTCCTCCTTCTCCTCCTCCTCCTCCTCCTATCTACTACTACTACTACTACTACTACTACTACTACTACTACTACTACTACTACTACTACTACTACTATACTACTACCACTCCTACAGGACTTGGTGCGCCGCGGCCTGGCCAAGGTGGTCAAGCGCGATGGCAGCTTGGCAGAGGCCAACTGGTACTACACTGCCGGGGAGGTCAGCGAAGACAAGCCCTTCACATGCAACACGTGTGGCAAATCGTACAAGATCGAGTCGCATCTCCTCATGCACCAGGAGTCGCATAAGGATGAGCCAGAACCGGTAGATTTCCGGTGCGACCTTTGTGACAAGACGTTCAAGACAGAGCATGGTCTGAGCATGCACAGTGTCACTCACACGGGGGAGAAGCCCTTCGTTTGTCTCGAGTGCGGCCAGCGCTATGCCTATCATAGCACGCTAAAGGAACATATTAGCCGCGTGCACCAGACCGAGAAGCCACATCAGTGCAAGCTCTGCGGCAAGAGTTACGCAGTAGCCAGGCTGTTGGTGCGGCATGTCAACAGCGCGCACCGCGAGAAGGAGTATCTGTGCGATTACTGTAACAAAGCCTTTGCCTCGACGACCAGCCTCAAGGTTCATATTCGCACACACACCGGGGAAAGAAATTTCTCGTGCACACAGTGTAATCAGACCTTTATTAGTAAGGTGCGATTGACGGACCACGTGCGCCGCCACCACACGTTCGAAAAGCCGTACGAATGCACGCTGTGCGGCAAGACCTTCGCGCGCTCCGACGAGCTCTTGACTCACACGCGGATCCACAACAAGGAAAAGCCTCATCAATGCGCGCAATGCGAGAAAGCTTTCACTACCTCCAGTCACCTCAAAGACCATATGCGTCGAGCCCACACGGGCGAAAAGCCCTATGTCTGCAAGGAGTGTAATGCGTCCTTCTTTACCTCCAGCAAATTGACAGACCACATTCGTCGCAAGCACACCGGAGAAAGGCCATACAAATGCCAGGAATGTGCCAGCGCTTTTTTCACCTCACAAGCTCTCAAACAGCACGAGCGAACGCACACGGGCGATAAGCCTTACCAGTGCAAAGTTTGTGACAGGGCTTTTACACAACAGAGTGCGCTCACAGATCACATACGGCGTGCACACACAGGTGAGAAACCGTTCGCGTGTAGCTTCTGCGATTCCACCTTCGCCCAGTCAAGTGACCTAAAAAGACACATCAGACAGATGCACTCCAAGTCTGCAGAAGAGAAAACACGCAAAAAGGCATCATCGGCGTAAAGGGCCGTCGGCCCGTGACAAGCCAGTGTCACTCATGGCAGTAATAAAGTTACAAAAACCACTTTATACTATGACTGTATTCATACCATGATATTTATACCTGTGAAGGTACGGCTCCGTATAGCCAGCTAGATTTTTTACGAAATCACTCTTTTATTAAAATTTCGGGTCCGGCAGAGCCGACGTGTGATATTAATAGATTTAGATAGAGAGGTGTTTGGGCCCGCAGGGCATGTGTACCTGAAGCAGTAGGGGGGGGCACCTACGCCAACCACCGCGCTGCCGACCCCGCCTCGCCGCGCTGTCGCGCTGCGAGGCGGGGTCGGCAGCGCGGGGTTGGCGTAGGGTGCCCCTTTGCAGTTTAAAACACTTAATTTTAAACTAACACTATAGTCTTTAATAATAATGACTTTCACTAGTACTGTAAATAAACAGAAAGTATGATGTATTCATGAGGTATTTCATTATTTCTTCGTAGCCTTTCGAGAACGACCTACTGACTCTTCCGAAAATTCATCGCGAGCCCTTTTCGGTTTCGAACGCTGCTTGTCCATAGCAGTGACTTCTCGAGCGAGATAAAACGCAAAATGTGTGATGTCCTTCACACCATAACCACCTTGATGCCATAAGCGCTGATCAATAGCTTTCAAATCACCTGGCTGAGGGGTCACAGTAGTAGCAGATTCTGGTTGAAGACAATCAGGTTCTTCTGACCCCATGCACTTCATACTATCAACGTAATCACTGAATCCCTTAACATTCGCAAAATCTTCATAATCATCTGAACGAATTTCTTTTGCATTTAGCTCTTGCAGACACTGCTGAAACACATCTGACTTTTCGATGAAAAAGTTTGTTTGGTCGTGAGCAATTAATGTCTTGGGGATTGGCAACGCTTCTGCAGCCATCTTGCCGAATGGCGAATCAATGCTACAACACCCACAAGATGCTAAATCAGCATCAACTGCTAGTTCGCTCTGTGATCTTCCCTTTCTGCCGTTTCTGGACTGCGGTACTGGATAATACAGATTAACCCCGACCAATGGACCAAACTTTGCCTCCCCGTCCCAATGCCATCCCTGATGAGTCAAAGTATCAAACTCAACATCCTCTGAACCTTTAGGGCGGTACGGCTCATGCTCAGTTTTTCACACGAACTTCCACTTATGTTCTTGTGCACACACATCACTTCCTCTTCCATCCTTGGGGCACCAATTCGTCAAATGCTGAATACACCCCAGCTTCAGTCTGAACCCGGAGGGCACTACGGTGCTGCATGTCTCCCACTCCCTAGCAAGTTTTTCCCATATCGCGATCAACGTTTCCTGAAGTTCTTTTAACTCAGGCTTATCGGACTTCGGTACAAACCGATCATCATTCAATGCACCATACCCATAAAGATCCAACGTGATCTGGTTGGAGGTGGCACCCAAACTAGGTTCGGTGCTGGTACTAATGATTTTTTGTGCTGTCTTCTGTATCCACACTAACTTATCCTCATTAACACCATCCTCGAATATCCGATACCCATGTCGATAAAGGTGAAAACCTTGTTTTTCCGCTACCGAGACGAAATCTTTCATGTTATATGCTGGATCTCATCGCAGAAAAAATTGATCATCTTTCCACTGAATTTTCTCCTTTGTTTCGGCAGACAAGGAACATGCAAACTGAAATGGAATAACTTTGGTTGACCGATACAGACTGTAATTGCCTCCACACTTTTTATCTAGCTCTTGTCTCTTCAAGACAACCGATGCTTCCAACCGCCACCGATGAGTTTCGGCAATTGACTCCCATACAGGAGTGTTAAACAGTACCTGCGTGAAAGCTTCTCCATTAACATCGTATATCCTTTTGTACAGATCCCCTGCTAAGCAACTTAGAAGCTCTTCCGGCGCTCTACAGTCAGGCCGCGCATCCCCAGCTTTAGATTTTTTATCTAAAAATGGGTACCTAAGTAAGTAAATAGGATACCATGAATTCCCTTAGTACTTGATATCCTATGCTAATTATCTATTACTTACTTAGTTAACATAGAGACGAGTAACGTCTTTTGGTCGCAAAGCCACGGCTGCGACAAGATATCTGCACGTTTTTCCTGAGACCAATTGTCAGGGACACTCGTAGAAGTCCTAGACGTTGCGGCTACACACACACACACACACACACACATACATACACAAACAAACATACGACATATCACCTCCGTTCCCTTTCCTTCACCTCCCTTCTCTTCACCTTCCCTTCCCTTTCCATCCTTCTCTTCGCTTCCCCTCCCCTCCCTTCTCTTAACCATCCATTCCCTTCCCCTTCCTTCCCTTCTCTTCACCTTCCCTTCCCTCCCTCTCCCTTCCCTTCGCCTCCCCTTGCCCCCCCCCCCCCCCCCCCCCACTGTGACACACACACACAACACCTTGCCTCCCCTCCATTCTGTTCCCTTGGCCCCCCCCCCCCCCCTCCCACCTTTCTTCTGCAGAGCCACCTTCGAAAAGGAAGAAGCACTCGTAGACGACGGGGCTACAGACAGACACGCACACACACACACACACACACACATAGACAAACATATAACCATCCCCCCCCCCCCCTTTCACTTCTCTTAACCATCCCTTCCCTCCCTTTCCCTTCCCTTCGCCTTTCCTTGCCCCCCCTCACACACACACACACACGCACGCACACACAACACCTTGCCTCCCCTCCATTCTGTTCCCTTGGCCCCCAACCCCCCCCCCCCCCCCCCCCACACACACACACAACACCTTGCCTCCCCTCCATTCTGTTCCCTTGCCCCCCCCCCCCCCCCCCCCCCCCCCCCCCCACCTTTCTTCTGCGGAGACGCCTTTGAAAAGGAAGAAGCACTCGTAGACGACGGGGCTACAGACAGACACACGCACACACGCACACGCACACACACATACTAGACAGACATACAACCATCCTCCCCTTTCCCTTTCAATCCACTCTCTTTTCTTCACCTTCCCTTCCCCTCCCATCCCTTCTCTTCGCTTCCCCTCCCCTCCCTTCTGTTCACCTCCCCTTCCCTCCACCCCCCCCCCCCCCCCTCACACACGCACACACACCTTGCCTCCCCTCAATTCTCTTCCCATCCCCTTCCCTTCCCTTCCCCTCCCCCACCTGTCTTCTGACGACCCACGCGCGAAGAGGAAGACGCACTCGAAGACGACGGGGCTACACACCACCAAACACAAACACACAGACACAAACATGCAACATGTGCATTCCCTCTCTTCTGTTTGCATTCCCCCCCCCCCCCCCCCCAAACACGCACACACCTTGCCTCCCCCTAATTCTCTAAGAATCCCATTGCCTCCCCCCCCCCCCCCCCCCCCCACACACACACACAATCACCAGTCATCGGCCGAGCCACATCCGAAGAGGAGGAAGCACTCGTAGACAACGAATTTGCCCCTGACAAACACAAAATAGATGGAAAGAACCAAACGGGTGAGAAAAGGAATACTTGTAAGCCGCACAGACTTCAACAAATCGGTAGCTGAAACGGCGGCTTCTGACAAAAGAACAAGGCCTGAAACACTTGAAGAGAAAGCTTCTCCTCCTCCTTCTCCTTCTCCTTCTCCTTCTCCTCCTTCTCCTCCTCCTTCTCCTCCTCCTTCTCCTCCTCCTTCTCCTCCTCCTCCTCCTCCTTCTCTTGTTGAAGCTCGCGATACTAGCGGTTGAACGATCCCCCCCCCCCCCCCCCATGATAACACAGGCAAAATTCTCGCGACCGCTTTACATCCTCCAAAGACTTCAGATTCAACGCATGAATACCTAAAATGGTCTCCTTGCGGCGGAGATTCATTAACTCTTTCTGGTAATCGAATGTAATATCTTCTCCACGTCTGATTCTCCTCAGTACCACAATCTTTATCTCCCACTTGCCTTCTTTGAGCACTTCCAATAGTTTGCCAGCAAGACTAACACGCTCTTTCTGGCATAGTATCGACTCGAGTGTTTCTTGCGTCAATCCAGACTTCACCAGATGTTGACTCATGCTTCTCACCATCACGCCATTGTGAAAAAATCGATACGTAGCATTGGCACCCCGAGAGCTGTTGACGTATCTGATGAACTGCTGAGGAAGGAACGAAATGCTTCTATAAGCACTCTTTCCACCTGTCAAACCAGTTCAATCGACAAAGAGAATGGTGGCGGGGTGGTAAAAATGCAGCCCTGCTGTGGATAATGTTCGTTCTAGTGAGACGCATTCAGTATAGTGCAAACAATCTTGAAGGGTGTTCACGTCAATGATTTCTGCACACTCACTTGACTGCGAGGTCCAGTTGTTGGTGGCGAACAGCCTTGGCATCATTCTTCTTGCAAACACTCGCCATTTGTGACTTTACAACTGCTGCTGCCTCTGCTAAGTTGCCATCACTGCCACGGTCCAACGCTTCCAAGAGCGCGCTTGCCTCAAACCGATCAACAGAAGCTGCCTTTACAGGACCCTGACCTAAAACTTGGAAATAAATAGTTTGTATCCCGGGCCGAACAAGTCCTGTCTCAGATGTACCAACCGCCTCTTTCACTTCGACCATTCCTTCTACCTGGCTGGAATCTCGTTTTGCAATCTCCCGTGTGATAAAGGCTTGAACATCTTGCCAGGTTGCTGTAGGTTCGTCCAATAAAATTCTTTCCATAGTGGGCACTATCTTCATCAACAAGCTTTGACCAAACGAACCCCAAGCCAACATATCCTTCACTACATTCGGTGCATGAAGTTGGAGATACCGCAAGCGACTGGCCAATCGCACAAGGCGCACCTTGGTTCTTGTGAGAAAATTATCCTTTATTGGCAGCGCAAATTCAGTATCCAATTTTGCATCCAGCCAATGCTTTAAGGCTAAATCAAAGCTTGTAATACAATCCTGTTCTGGCACAGTAACACCCACTGGCGCAGAGGGTGCCCACGCAATCAGCCTCACCCACAACTTTGCAGCCATGACTTTCAACTGTGAAAGCGCCACTTGCAAACCCTCCATCGCCTGCTTCACTAACTGGAGATGAGAGAGAGAGAGAGAGAGAG